>PVHP010016881.1:0-35202 GCA_004024765.1 Zapus hudsonius | reverse complement strand
ATAAGAATAGAACTTCAAGAAGATCCAGCAAATCTATTTCTAGATATGAATCCAAAGGAATAAAATCAGGAAGTGAAAGAAATATTTTTACTTCAATATTGATTGTAGCAATTTTCACCATAGTCAAGATCTAGAAATTTCCTAAATCTCCATTTGTTGATGAATAAATAAAATATCAGATATACATGTATATATATATATATTTAGTATATACGTATAATAATGAAATAGTCATGGAAGAGAATACTAGTCATATGTGATAACATGAATGAAACTTGATGGTAGTGTGCTAAGTGAAATAAGCTAGTCATTGATGAACAAATG
The DNA here is from genome assembly GCA_004024765.1 of Zapus hudsonius. Lineage (NCBI taxonomy): Eukaryota > Metazoa > Chordata > Mammalia > Rodentia > Dipodidae > Zapus > Zapus hudsonius. Next base: position 34,878 of record PVHP010016881.1, on the reverse strand, counting down.
ACCCACACAGCTCCGTATCTAGGAAGTATCTGAAGCAGTCAAACATACAGAAAGAAGGATAAAAGTCGTTAAGGCCAGAGAGACTGGGAGATTAGGAGGCTTTGCCCACTGACTATAAAGTTTAGTCGTGTAAGATGCAGACTTATAGACATCTACTCTACATAATATTGTTTATAGTCAACAATATCTTATTGTGTTCTTAAACATTTGTACTATATTTGTTTTATTAAATATTTTGTATTATATTTTAATATGTGCTTCATAATAAAGCAGTTTATAGTTATGCACACTGGGTTGTTTGAAAAGATTAAGTACACAGTTCATCAGTTGTGCATCCTGTCTATTTGAGCTTGCCTAGACGTACTGATTATTAGTGATTAAAAAGTCATCTCTGACCATGAGAGACATGAGAGGCATCAGGACATTGACCAGCTTTGAGTCCTTTCGCTAAGCTATTATGTTCTGTGGATTCACTATAATGCTACTGTCTCTGAGATTAACTTTTCTCATTTTGGAAGGCAAAAGTAAGCATAAGCAGCTCATGGGTTTTCTATATTCAATAGCATATTTGCTGTAAAGTGCAGTACTGTGCATTCAAAACTACATTAAGGATTCACCGATTCCAGGTAACAACAGGTGCATTGAGTGGCTGTAGAAATAGCAGCAGCGATGGAGGGATGGTTGTGAGGATAAGGGTAGTAGCAGCAACAACCAAAGTTGCTGTAGCCTTCCACCTACTTTGAGACAGGCTGTCTTGCCACTGCAAACGAACTTCCAGACTTTAAACTAATATCAGAGTAGCTGGCTCGTCAGCTTTCAGATCCTCCTGGCTCCGCCACCTCCCATTATCATAGACCTGCTGGGAAATTGAACCCAGACCAGCATCTTTTCAAGCAAGCACTTTTAGCCACTGAGCCCTCTTTTTCAACAACACTAATCAGTTTTAAAATAATATACATTTATTATGCAAATTTTCATCTTTTTTCCCAACAGAATACACATTCACAGGGTAGAAAATTTTGTGTAGTTTGCTTTCTGATGATCACAGAATCCAGGAACAGTGGAGTTACTCCATTAATATTTTAAGTGAATGTACACATTGCACAATGAAAGCTCTGTTGCTTCTGATAGCTTACATTCCATGTATATGTGCTGAGCATCTATTCCTAGGCTTTCTCCTTCTAGCTATTAGAGGAATATATAATAAGGGGCCACAAATATAAGCTGTCCAGGGAAACTTCTCATGGAGCATGGTTCAGAAGGGTAGGCCCAGAAGCACAGAGAAGAGTTTGAGAAATACTTTCTAATTAATTGGTTTACTATATATATTTATAGTGTGCCTACCAAGCTAGATGCTGGGGATAAATTATGTTCACTAATTATTATCTTCAAGGAGCTCACAGTAGGAGAGGAAAAGCTAATAGATAAGCACACATTAAGTGATGTTCCTCCCAGTCAGTCAATGTTTATTTCTGAGTTTCTGCTGTTTTGCAGGTACTGTTCGAATGGCCAGATGCTGCCATACACACACTTCTCTGCTGGACATTTTCTAATTGGAAGCACATTTCTACAACAAGTTTATAATGAATATTCATCATGTGAAATAGTTCTGTGTGCTACTAGGAAACAAGAATGCTAGCTAACAGGCATGGTAGGCAATACATGAGGTGGAATCCGGTAGCCATTTGACTGACGATGTGTGGATTTCATTGAAAAGGGAAAGTTTTAATAGAGATCTGAAGGAATCCCAGAGTGGACCATGCAAGTGTCTAGAGATAGCATTTAAAGCACAGACAGCTGGGTGTGATGGTGCACCCAGCACTTGGTAGGCCAGCCATAGGCTACATAATGAATTCTGGTCAGCATGGGCTAAAATGAGACCCTAACACAAACACAAAAAGTAAAGAAGACAGTAAGATAAAAAGCTGCAGGTGTGGGAAGATTCCATATCTGTTGAAAGGTCAGCAATGATGCCCCTGTGATTGAAGTAGGAGAGTAAGGGGAGGGGAGATGAGCTGGAGGGTGCTGTAGCTTGGGTCTTGAATGTTCTCCAAAGGCCCCTATGTTCACAATTTGATTTTCAGGGTGCTGCTATTTGGAGGTGTGGCATGTTTATGAGTGAACGTGGTGGAATCTTAGACTTAGTAACATGATTTTAGGAAGGCTGTCAGACCCAAGCTCTTTTCTCCCTCCCCCTGTCTGCCTACTAGATGCTGAGGTCAAATGTTTTCCCTCCCCACAGTTCCCTCTGGGATATGCTGCCCCGTGCCCCAAATGATGAGCCCCACCAGTCTTGGGCTGAAATCTGCAGAACTATAGACCACACACAGAAAAGACTTTTAATTTTCATGAGTTGATTATCTCAGGAGCTGTTATGGAGAGCTGACTAATTCAAGGGTAGCCAGAATTGTGTAATATTTTAGAGACAAATGAAAGACTTCCTTAAAAGCTTTGTTTTCTTTGTATTATATATCTTAAACCAAACTAGTATCTAACTTGTTATGTAGCTAAGAATAACATTGAATTTCTGATTATCCAGCTTCCACTCACTCCCCTTAGGCTGATATTATAAGTATGTTTTGCATACTAGTTTTATTCAGTACTAGAGATCAAACCTAGAATTTTGTGCATGTTAAGTAGGCACTTTACCAAGTAAGCTGTACCTCAGGGTTCTTAATTTTTACTTGGAGTAATATGTAGACACATTGGTAAACTGGAAGATATTGAGAAAAATCATGGCATTATCTGATTTTATATTTAAAAGGATCACTGTGGCTCCAATGACAATTCCCTGGAGTCTAAGGTAGAAACAGAGAAAGTGATTAGGGTAGAAATGAATTAGTATTAGCAGACTGTGAAAGTAATATGAACCAAGATAGACATAAAACAGCTAGATCCTATTCTTGAAAGATGTTGAAGGGACAGAGGATATGGTTCACTAATGGAGTAGACATATTAACTAGAGGAAGTGAGAATATAAAACTTGCTTCTTTCTTTTTGGTATGAACATTTGGGAGAAAGGAGGTGTCTTTTACTGAAATGAGAAAGAGAAGACAGTGTTTACTATGTGCCCAACATTTTATATATTATTCTTTTTTAATCTTGTTACCCAATAAAATAAATTCTCTTAACAGAGCTGAAAAAATAGAAGCAGTTGTTAAGAGAATGTATGCAAGTTGACTATCAAAAAGGATCAGGGAACCTTTTTTTTTAATCCAAAATCTAGTTTTTTAAGCACGAGTAGTCTAAGGGAAATCAAATCTGGAACTCTGAAAAAGTCAAGCAAAACAATGAAATTTGGGAATTCTTTGCATGCAGTTTGATATATGATTTTGTAATTAGAACCATAATAGCTGATAAGGTAATTAAAGGACAGTGAAAAAAATGAAAACTGTTATGCTGTAGCTGGATCTTGATCAAACAATAGTCAGAGAGGAAAGACACTGATCAAAGAATTCAAGAGAGGCAGAAGTAGGAAGATTCCTGTGAGTTCAAGGCCATCCTGAGACTATATAGTGAATTCCAGGTCAGCCAGAGCTAGAGAGAAACCCTATCTAAAAAAAAAATAAAAAATTGAAAAAAGAATTAAAGTAATCAAGTAATTAGGAAATCTTCAGCAGTATAGATTTTAGTCATGCAGCAAAAAAAAAAAAAAAAAAAGAAAGAAAGAAACCAGAAAGAGTGACGTGAGGAGCAAATCAGAGCTTGGGAAGTAGTGCAGCTTATATTCTGTGCTCTAGAAGAGTTGGGTAGAGAGGAAAGAAACTTTATGATAACTACAGAATGATTTAGACCTAGAGGATTCTACAAAGTCAATTTGATTATTTGCTGTAAAAGACTTAAATGGTTTTGGCAGGAAAAAAAATGGAAAAGATTGGAGACTCAGGACAAACAGACTCTGAAGGATGAAGTAAGATTTTGGATTTTGTTCAATGGAATGTTATCAAAGTATAATATAAGAATGACCTTGAATACAACTCCATTATTTTATGATTTTGAACAGCACAATCTATATATTAGTATGTTGGCAAGTTACCGTATATAGAGGAAGGTATGAAATTGAAAGAGATAATATGAGCAAACAAAATCAAAGGCAGATTGTCTGTTATAAGAGAGGTGTTCTCAAGGAAGGGAGAGAGAGGTATGTTGGTCAGAGCAAAGAAGTGACATGTCCACAAGGCTTGACAATTGTGACTGCAGAAATGTAGGGCAGCCATGGTCAAAGCAAAGAGCCAAAACTGCAAGTTAATTACAATCAATATTCGGGGGAGTAGAGATCATAGAATAATAATCAATTTTTACCTAATATTTTTAATAATATAGCCCAAAACTAAGACAATCCATCTTTGTAATTAGCCTGATATTTTCATGTATAAAACACAACATGTTTTTAAAAAAATGATTTGCTTAGATAAAATCATCTCTTTGAATCTCGGATACAAGAAGCTTGTTTTGTTCTTTCGTCCCATGAAAATCCTCATCACCGAGAACAAAACAATTTTATTGAGGATATGATGAATGTATCAATCAGAATAAGAAGAGAAATTGGATTATGGAACATATCAACTATAAAAATATACTCCCTAAAGTCTATTATGACTTCTGTGAGTATATAATCAAAGTAATCATTGGTTTTCTCTGAATAGGCTTTATTTGGAATGGAAGTTTGCTGTAGACGTTTTATATTTCCTCAATATAGTGATATATAAGTCTGTTGCAGCAAGTTTCTAAAACAAAACTATTTTCTTTAGTCTTCTGGCATAATGGGTAGTTGCTTAATTTTTCTATTAATGAGGGTTTCTTCCAGGTGCCAAACAAATACCATTTCTTAGATTCTTGTGATTATGTCACTCTAAAGATATTGGAGGAAAAAATACCCTAAGTTCCTCTTAACTTTCCATCACTCTGCTTGGTGAACATACTTAATGTCACAAATCGGGCATTTATTACTTGGATAATGCTAGTCAGTTTTCACCCCTTTGAATTCACCAATTCTGTCATGACTTTTAATTGGTATGATTAAGAACTTGGCAATTAGTAAGTGGTCGATATAATTAAAAAATTCTTAACATAAATTACAAATCCCATCACAATTGAAAAGTCTTGAGCAATGGAGCATTTTAGTTAAAGGACTGGTCATCCAACAATGTTAAAGGAAGTAATCTCTTGTGCTCACCTGGATTCTGTCCTTTAACTAATGGTTATTTTTTATGTACTTTGATTATCTTTAGCTATCTCTGGGATATCAACATATTACTAAATGAAATTTGACATCACAATAATTTTTACAAAATGAAACCTAGACACTAAAATAATCAGAATATGAAGTTTTAAAGAAAATGGATGAGGGCAGAATTACATTCCATACATTATTGGCAAACCCAAGAATCTTTGAAGACACAGTCAGTTATGAATTGATGACCATTTCAGTCTAATGTTAATTGTAAATTTATCATTCTCACACTTCTGCTGAAGAAAGTTATTGGCATGGATTATTAAAGATATTTGACTATTTTATCTCTCTAAAAGCTTCTGAAATCAAAAATTCTCTGATTAACAGTGCTGTTACTCCAGGTTTCAACTACCATAGGCCTAGACCTACTTTCAAAAATATATTGTAGAGAAAATCACAAAGATTTTTAAAAAAACTCTTAGGGAAAAGAGTGTCATGAAGTTTTAATGAGTATTGAGCTATCTCTATTTGAAAGAATCTAGGGCATCACTGGGCTTTAATTGTGTTAATAACTTATACTCTATAAAACCACAATTTTTATAGACAGCATTTTTCATATACTTCATTTATATCCTTGACAACTGCAAAGTAGGCTGGAAGTCAGTTTCTTCCTACAAATAAAAAATGGCCTCAAGGAAAATAAAGTAATTGGTCCAAAGTAAGAAAATAAGTGAATCGCTATAACTCAAATTTCCTAAATAGGGAAGCCTGAAAAGATATCAAATAAAAACACAAGTCTCCTGACTATATTTCTAATATATGATCCAGGACAATATATTATAGCTTCATATGTCCTGCTCATTCTGTTTGAGTGAGTGCAGTGTTCCCCAGCGATCTATGTGTAAAGATCTGGTCCCAGGGATGAAGGTATTGGGCAATATTTTGCACCTATAAATTATATTATTTGGACCAAGAGACCTAAATTCCATTCTAGTCCCTTTTCTCCCTGCTTCATTGGTCAAATGGGACCAATTTGGTCCTGCGTGCACCCCCAACAAGATATGCCACATTCTGTCCATCAGGATTGAGTCTGTCTTTGAACTTTCAACACAGCTCAGTAGTCCTCTTGTTTTTAAAAATTAGCTGTATCAATTATTTTATAATAATGCAAATCTGATTAATATAAAATTGCCATCATAGTTCTCAACATAAAGTCAAGGAAACAGGTCCTTGTTTTCCCAGAATTTGCCCAAAATAGGAGTACATTTAATAGCTGTAGGAACAATGCCACTTTGCCTGATCCAAGTGTTAAGATGGAAAGGCATTGAATTTCCTAAGGAAGTTCAGAGAAGTCTCCTGATTTGAGGCACAGAAGCTCTGGAGGATCACTTATCCAGAGATTTATATAACAGATAATCTTAATAAAAGTGGAATGGAGGAACAGGATAATAGGCTGCAGAAATTTATGTTAAAAGAAATGGCATGCAAAAAGGACACAAGTAATGAGGAAGTACAGATTATCTATGGTGCTGGAAGTCCATTTTGTCCAGGAACACAGGACTCGAGGAAGTGAGGAGTGAATCTGAAGTAAAGGATAGTAGCACAAGGCCCAGCAGGAAGCATCAGACATTAAGATCTTAGATCTTACAGGAGAACCCAGCCCCTGCACTCCTGTGTGTGTGTGTGTGTGTGTGTGTGTGTGTGTGTGTGTGTGTGTGTATACGTGCATGGTTATCTATAGCACAGATTTCAAAATAGCCCTCAAAGACCATTAAAGAATCAGTAATAATACAGAAGTATAGTAGTGTACTACAGAAGTTTAGTAAAATGACTATATGTATGGCATTGCTAATGAATTCAGCAAGCCTGAGATGCTAGGAGAGACACTGAGGAAGAGATTCTGGTATCTGCTCCACAGCAGGAATCATTCTGGTCCCTAGTGGCCTACACTTTGAAAAATGATTTTTTCCCCATTCAGGTAAATGCAAGCTATTTTCCCTAGGCGATCTCTGAGCATGAGAGGGTTCAGCAATTACCCACCCTCCCTGATCCAAGCAGGAGCTACTGTTGAGGTAGGTGTTCAGCAAGAAACCCTCCACCTCTTGCAATAAGTACCACCCGTTCCCTGGTCCTTAGTTGTGGCACTTCACCAGTGTGTACATTGCAGTCCTGGGCTCTAGTTAAGTGAGCACAGCCACTATGGAAAGCAGTAAGAAGTTTTCTCAAAAAGGAGCTGGAACTACCACCATTTCTCAAAAAATCTCACAACTGGGTATACAAAATCACCAATGGAAATAAGTTCTCTACTTCATCAAGATATCTGCACACCTGTGTTTAAAGTAGCACTAGAGACTACAACAAATTTATAGACTCCATCCAAATGTTTTTGATGGATTAGTAGATAAAGAAAATGTGTCATATATTTACAAAAATTAAACACTATTCAGCCTTGCAAAGCAGGAGAAAATCTTATTATTGTGATAACTCACAAGAACTCGGAGGCTCTTCTGTTAAGTGAGATCGTTGGGCAGAGAAAAACAAGTACAGCATGAGGTCACTTAAATATGAAATCAGAACTCATACAAACAGGGATGACAATGGTGATTCATAGGAGTTAGGAGTTGAAGGAGATGAAGAAGATTTGTGTCCATGGTTATTGATTTTCAGTTAAATAGAAAGAGTTCTGCTGCATATTGCGATGAAGACATTTGATAATATATATTATTATGGAAAGGAGTTTAAATACCTATTATTCTCAGCCCCAAGCTGATTTAAGGTGATGTATATTTTAATAGCTGTACTTAGCTATTCCACAATGCATACATATAAGGACAGCTTATTGCATACTATATCTGTATACATTCTTTAATTTTTAATTATAACAATACAAAAGACTTAGAATTTTATTAGGGAAGTCATAGGAAGCTACTATGGAATAGTAACAGATAGCTTCTGATGAGGTGGCATTTTGAAAAAGGTAACAATGGCTATAGTGGAGGGAGTAAGTATGAAAAGGTCAAATGTGGATGGATTGCATAATAAAATGGCACAGAATTGGATGCGGAAAAGTTTTGATGATGCTAAAGAGGAAAGAGTCTATGTAAGAGCATGGTACGTAAAAATATCACTCTTTTCAGGACTTTGTGATGCAAGAACATTTATGTGAGAAATAAAAAAATGTCAACATTGACATCATAATTTTTTCTCAACAGAGATAACTTTAAGGAAGTGCCTTGCTGAACATAACTCTTCAGGTTCATGCGTATTTGTGACAGGATCTCCCTGCTGGGCAAACTGGTGACTACTGGTTAGAAACCTACCGCTGCTGCAAATGACCTCTCTTTCTTTGGACTTCCCCCAAATGTTGAATCTGTATGACTTCCCTCATTTGACAAAAGAGGAAACTGAGGCACAGAAAGAGGAATAACTTGCTCAAGGACACAGAAGTAGGAATTTAAACTCAGGCAAGCAGCTGCAGACTGAAGCAGCTCACATACTGCCTTTGTATAATAACCTCATTTTCAGAATAATTTATTTCCATTGTCAACTCTTAATGTCAAATGCCGAGGCGGTTGAGCACCGTTCTTTCAATAAAATGGTGTGTCTTATTGTAAAAGACTGTACCGATGTCTAAGTTAAAAAGTACATTTACCCAGCTCTAGTTGAGGCCTAATAACCTGCCAGAATAAATACCCATAGACTTAGTAGCATTAGACAAGCTTCTTAAGCATCAGATTTATCTTTGTCATTGATTCTCTATCAATCAATTCAATTCAAGTCACTTTGGTTTTCCAAGTACCTTTGACACATTTTAAGAATTCTAAATCACAATGAACTCATATCTTCAGTCACATTATAACCACAGCTTCAAATGGTGGTTGTTACACATCAGGCACTATCCCAGAAATCTTACATGACATCCTTCAATGATATCAGCACGTTCCATGGGAGGGACTCTGCCCACAGTCGATGGGCAAGGTACTCTTTGTTTATTTGTTCTTTAATAAATTCTCATAAAGACCTATAAATAACACTTAGAAAATCTAGGATAGAAAAGAAAGATTAATTTAGGATCAAATCATAAAGCTCTTTTGGAGGCTGCTTTTCCTCCTCCAATACCTTCTTCATCTCTGTCTTGCATATTTTTCAAAGATAATTTCAGCATTAATATACATTTTATTATTGCCCCCAGCGAATATTTTCATTCCTAAGAGAAACCTGTTTGGAATAAAGAAGTAATGATGTATTATTGAGAGCTGTGAATTTATCTTTGGAAAATAAAAATTCTCCTATTAATTTTTTTACTACATCAATTCGAACTTTTCAACATGAAACATTTATAGCTTTTTAATCATACAATTATATTTAAAGCTTTTATTGAAATGTATTTTTAAATGTAATAATGGTCTTCTTTAGTTCATAAATGACTAGGCACTGAATTCTTTTCACCATGAAAAAAAAATTTAAACATGTTGCCTCAGTTAATTGTCAGAACATACTGTTACTCTCCCACTTAAAAATGAAACAATTAGGTTCAAGAAAAGCTATATTTAGTCCACAGGTGGAGAAAAATCGAACCAGGAATAATTTTTCAAATGTCTCAGCTGTCTCAAGCACCAGTATATATAATAAATATCCTGTATGATGAGATTCAGAAATTTCTCATATCTAGTCAGTTTTACAATGGATATTTCCTATACTTTAGTAGTTCTGAAATTGAACAGTTTTAAGATTAATACACATTTTATAATTGGTTTCAAAAGAACTTTGTCAGACGTCAAGCTTAGGTGTGTGATGACTTTACAGTCATTGCCTGTACACGAACTTGGCCATGGACCACCTATCTATCATTTTGGTAGAATTATTTGCACTGTGAAATCACTTCACATTGTAATTTAATGTAAGAATGCAATTTAACTACCAATTAAAATGTCTTCTTAAAGATTGGATTAAGATGTGGTTTATACAATGCAAAGTTATTGAATTCACAAAGATTGCCTGCCATGCTGCAGGAAGAGCAATTAAATGCAATAGAAATTTTAAGAACTCTGAAAAGATTACCGAAGTTCTCATCTCCAAAGTGACTGACTCATGCAGCATGACAAGCTACTCTTTATGCATTCACTATCTGCCAAAAGCTGACTTCAAAGAGAAATGATTGCCTCCCAGGGTGCCTAATCCAATTAAAGAAAATAAAACTATGAATTTATAAAGGAAGACAAAGAAATGAATCTTAGGTTTGCTTTAATTTAAATTGAAAGTATGTTATTTCTATGAGTTAGCTAAAGAAGGACATAAGCATATAACTAAGTAAAATGTACTGGGTAGGACTTTCTGCCTGAAAACTCGAATAGATAGAATAGGTAAACAACAGAAAAGCCAAGCAAGTCTCAGAATTCACCTCTAGTGATCTTTTCAAGGTTTGTTTCAACTTCCCTGTAAGATAATTTGACAGTAAGAAGAAACAGTAAGTGAAAACTTGATTTTTTTGAGCACTTAATATGAATAGAAGATTTCTGTTATTGGGCTGATTTAGATAATTTGATAACCTTCATAAAGGCTCATAACTCAATAACTTTTGCTAAATCAAAAAAAAAATGCTCAGAGCTCAGTGTTTCCATTTTGAACTGAAGTCTATGCTTGGGAGAAGAAAACACACAGTGCACTAAGATGTCATTTCCTCGGTCTCTCTCTCTCTCCTCTATTAAAATACATATTTTGAAAAGTTGATATATGACAGAAGATTGCCAAGTAAAGTGTTTCAAGGTATCAAGCAGGTACTTCAGAGCACCACGGATGGACGGGAGACACAAGGAGTTACTAAGGATGTTGACAACAGCCACATGAAAAGAAAGCTCGTGTGACTAAGCCTACTACAATGTATGGCAGGTCTGAGAACAGATACAACAACTGATTCTTTATTTGATTGTTTTTACCTGCTTCTGAAAGAGTTCAGATGACTGGTTTTTTTTTTTCTCAATTGTACTTGAGGAAGTATGGTACAGTTTGGCAGTAAATGATACAGGGAGGGGACATCTCTAAGATGCCAAGCTGGGCATCTGAGCATTTAAGAGTTCTGCTCATCTCACTCTTCATGTAAAGGCTGGAGGCATTGGTGGTGTTGGTCTTGGCAGGAGAATGGGGACTGAGAGGCACAAGCATAGTTTCCTTTAGAAATTTCCTTTAGAAATGCAGACTCAGTCCTGAGTGAACAATGTTGACATGGTACTTAGGACAGAAATGTGATCAGATTAACCACTTTATGTATTTTTATATTGCTCTATAAACCCAGATATTAGACATGTCCACTGGAATATGAGTGAAATTATGTGAGAGCGTACTGCTAAGTTTAAAAAAAAAGCATTATTCAATTGACTGATTGGGCTTCCCATCTCCACAATGTACATTTATAAAAATGCATCATTCATTGTACTGGGTATTTCACCAATTAAATTAAGCAAGTCCAGGCATCTTCCTTTGAGGACAGAAAATCATAGTGTTTATTTCATCCTATCTCATCTCCAAAATTCCCTCAGAGGAAACCATACTCACGTCTATTCTGTGATGACTAATTTGCTTCCTTCCTGAGGAGTTCCCTGTCTCCAATGTCAGGACTCCCTTGGCACATCTTTGAAAGTAGGCAGTAAATATCAATTCCATGTGGCGTGAATTCCTCTGACGACTTCTCATTGCATTCGGCATGACTTATAGTTTAATATTTTTATAACAATGAAAAGGAGCAGCCGGGTGCTTCCCAGATGACAGTAATATTTAAAAACAGAGAAAAAACATAATACTACAGACAATAGACAGGAAGCTAGTACAGAAAGTGACAGTCCTCTATTCCATTTGCCTTTCAAAAGGGAACTTTATATTATAATAAGTCTACTAATTATAGAAGTATTAAAAGAGACATTTCTCCAAAGTAGATACATACGTAAGTGGGCAATATGCATTAATCATCATGGGATTGCAAATCAAAAACACAATGAAATGTTGTCTCATACCTGTGAGGATGGTTATTGCTTGATTTTAAAGTGTCATCAAGTGTGTGGAAAAATCAGAACTCACGGTGATAACGGAAAAAGTGCAGTGTCTCTGGGGAAATGAAAGCGGGTTCCGCACAAAATTAACATCATTCTAGAGCTTAAGAGATGATTCGAATGTACTAGCAACTTCTACACAAACACAAGGACCTGAGGGGGCCTGAGTTTGAACCCCAGCACCCAATAAAATGCTGGCCACATATACCCATAACACCAGTTATGTGAGGTGCAGCAATCAGAGAGTAATGAGGGCTTGCTGATCAGCAAAAGTGAATAAAAAAAATACAGCTCTAGAAACAGTGAGAGAATGAGAGACTCCATCTCAAGAAAACAATGGAAGGAGCTAGAGAAAAAAGGACTCTTTAATTTCTCCTCTGGCATCCACCTGTGTGTGCTTGTGCACAGGAGGATCATCTAATGTACACAGACCACACATATCACACCACACACACCAAAAAAAAAAAAAAAACAAATAAAACTGTCAAATGGTCTAACATTCCTACTTTTGTTAATACTCAAAATAATTTCAACTGTGAACAAAAAGTAATTTAAGTACTCCATGTTCATCCAACACTACATAAAATAATATTTGGAAATAACCAATTAGTCTATAGATGTTTATGGAGGGGGTGGAAAAATTGTAGTAGCCAAGGTGGGTAGGAATATCCAGAGGCCTTAACCCACACATATACACAATGACTGACTGCTACAAGCACAGCTCATAGTCCACAACCCCATGGTGCATGTACATAGGAGCAATACCACTGAGGAGGGCCCTCAGGAGGGGGGAAACAGTACCATCAAAACACGACTTGTTCATGCAAGGTTTCTTCTAAATAAATAAATAAATAAAAGGAATGACCAATCTCATAGTACAGGGCCCTCATGAGGCCTACTTTGAGGAAACTCTAGAAAAGAACTCAAGAGAATGAAAATGATGTTTTTAAAGGATCCATAGATAAACACATGAATGAAAGCTTAACTAAATTTAAAGATGACACATATTGCTAAATGAATTCCTAAAGAACACAATCAGCTTGATAAAATGAGGAACAAAACCAAAACAAGAAAATGGAATCCATTGAAGAGATTGAAATCCTGAAGAAAAAAAAAACTGAAATAAAACTCAAAATGAAAAAAAATACATACATACAGTCAAAAAAGTGAAGCTCAATGAGTGCCTCACCAGTAGAATGGATCAAGCAAAGAGAGAATAGAGGGTCTTGAAGACAAGGGAGAGGAATTGGATCAACTAGTCAAAACCAGTGAGATTTTTTTTTAAATGAGCAGAATATAGGAGACATGTGGGACAATAAAGAGACCATATGTTGGAATATTAGAGAATATTAGAGAAAAATGTTTGGAAAAAATTTAATTGCTAAATTAGACACCAAAGCATAGCACACATTTTTGAGAATGATAAATCAGATCTTTTGATGTATATAAGATTCTATTTTAGTGAAAAAAGACAGTCTACATAGGAGGAGAAAATCTACAATATGTAATTAGTCTAAATCTGAGAAATAAAAAAAATAGTCCCTAAAAAAAAGCAATGAAAGATGACCTTCCCAAAAAGAATGCAGGACAGTAAGGAAGCAAAAAGAAAGTTGGGCTCCATGAGACGTCAGTAGATAAAGATTAAAACTGCAAGAAAAAACTACTACTCACATGTCAGTGTCTAATAAAACTAGTGAAAATACTACTAAACACCAAATTTCAGAGAAACTGCATCAGCAGATGCCGCTCTTGTGGGGGTGTAAAATGACACATCAATTCTGGGAACAGTTTCTTTAAAAAGCAAACATGCAATGACCATACGAACCTGCATTTGTATGCCTGGGAACTTCTCCCAAAGAAAGGAAAATATAAGTTCACACAAAACCTACATACAATCATTTATAGCAGCTTCCCAACCTGAAAATAACTTTGACATTCTGTAATAGGGCCATAAATGTCAAGTAAATAAACAAATGATAGATGCTAGGTAGAAAGATGATAAATGATAGATAGATAGATAGATAGATAGATAGATAGATAGATAGATAGATAGATAGATAGATAGATGATAGATAGATGATAGATAGATGATAGATAGATGATAGATGATAGATAGATGATAGATAGATAGATAGATAGATAGATAGATAGATAGATAGATAGATACATGATAGATAAATAGATACATGATAGATACATAATTATTTCCATACTACTAGAGCACTCTCAACCAAAAGAGGAATGAAGTAATCTGGATTCATCTCCAGAATTATGCTGAGTAAAAAATACCAGTCCCTAAATGTTATATATAACATGCCTCCATTAATGTGAAATTGTTGAAATAACAGAGGTAAAGAAATTGAGACTAGATCACTGGTTTCCAGAGCTATGGTGGTGGTAGACTTGGGTGCAAAGTGAATGTAGTCCTGGGAGATCCCCTGGAAGCATGTGGAGCTACTGAAATTGTTGTGTCTTCATTGTTGACACTGCACCCCAATATTTGAGTGAGGCAAGAAACTGAGTAAAATATATGTGATACATTTCTATATTAATCACTGTCGGTTAACCTGCAATGATGTCAAAATGAAGAGGTGATGTAAAGTCCATGATGCTCCTAGTGTTGCAACCTCTGTCCTGTGTCCTGGCTCACAAAACAACGGTTTCAGAAGGATGCTACACACAGCTGCAAACAATAGATTTAATAGTTAAGATTTAGGAAAGCAAGGTTTTCACTACTCCTGGTCCATTTGGTTGAACCGGTAATTGTGATGATTTCTGTCATTCTAAATAATGGTAGTTCATCATTTTTGCAGAATGATCTGCTATAACTACGGCTGATAACTTAGTGGGTTTTCCTCTGTCTTCATTGAAACAACAATCATTGTCATTTGAAATCATTTATGTTTCTTCACATTTTAGTCCTATAATATTTTGATACTGGGGGGAAGACAACTTTAATATAATCTTCATGCTTGTGGTGAGTGTGGACTCCTATGGGGTGAAACAAAGGCTTCTGATGCCTTCACATCACAGAACTCCACAGAACTCCAGCTGGTCTTCTCCTGTGATCTTGAAATAAGATTGTTATTTATTGCTAGCTTTCTCACCAGGCCTGAAAAAAAAAATCAATGAATTGAAATGAAGTTGACTTTTACATTGTATCTCTGAGAAAACAATAAATGGAATGTTCCCAGGGAACAGTCTTGTTTCTTTTCTTTTCCTTTTTTAAGGAGACAGGGTCTTTCTAAGAGTAAGATTTTCAAACTAATTAATTTCATCATTAGTTGTGAGGGCTACATTAGCTCTAATGGATATTGCTATGTTTTGAATATAACATGTCCACCAAAGGCTTGTGCTTTGAATGCCTTGTCCAATCTGATCGGTGCAATTTTGGGAGGTTCTGAGACTTAGCTGGAGGACATAGGTCATAGGGAGGGGTGGGTGAGTGTCATTGAGAGTAACTTGTCATTGATTCAGTTCTCTTTCTTTTCTCCTACCTGAAACTACCTAGACAAGAAGAACTCGAGCACATTCTTCTCCCATTGTCTCCGTGTTCTATGACCTCGGTGTCATTTGACCATGAACCGAATGCTCTAAACTGTAATCCAATCTTCTTTTACTGTCTTTCCATCGAGGTGATGAAACTCGATCTTTGGAAATGGTTTATGCAAAAAACTTGGAATAATTGGAGATGGATGGGGAGACATTGGAGTGATTTAAACACAGCTAAATGAGTGACTCTGATGGGAACTCAGACAACCAAAATACTGAGAAAATGCGGACAGAATTATAAAATTTGAGATACAAATAATAAAATTTATTTGAACTAGAGGCCATTTATATGACATTCTAGCAAAGAATTGCTTACATTTTTATCTGACTTTAAACTTCACAAGAAGCTCAATTAAAAATATTTATTTATTTATTTATTTATTTATTTATTATTTCCAAGCAGAGAAGACAGGCAAAAAATTGGGGATACCATGGCCTCCAGTTACTGCAAATGAATTCCAGATGCATGTACCTCTGTGCATCTGGTTCTACATGGGTACTGGGGAATCAAACACAGGTCATTAGGCTTTGCAGGCAAGCACCTTAACCACTGAGACATCGTTCCCACACTTAGGTAATATTTTTAAAAATCACACGTGTTTCAAAACAAGCTATTATGATTTGTTACACAATATACTTGAGTTTTCTAGCCTACAAATAATAGCAATTGTAATATTTCTCTATGAAGGAAAAAATAGGTGTGCATTTTTACTGTAGAAAAATGACACAGGAGTATTATAGAATAATGAACAACATTTTGTGCTAGTTTATATTACTACATATTTTTAAGTTAAGGAATTATAAGTGAGTCATACATGTTTGACTTAATATCATTATTAAGTCTATATTGAAATAGCTCAAGTGTATACAAAGTATACATTAATTTTGAATATGAAAAGCAATAGTTATTTGTTAGAGAAAATTCAAATTCATAAACAGCTCAAAACTAAACGGAATTAAAACTCACCCGCATAGCTCAGGGAACTTTGCAGAAGAGGTGGGAGAAAGAGTGTAAGAGCCATGGTGGTGGGAATATCCAGAGTTTAATACTGATCACTGCAAAATAGGTGCCTTAGCATGTGAGAAAACACAAGAAGCAAGATCTCTCTCAGGCTTTCCTTCTGCCTTTATCCCTTGAAGCAGGCCAGAGAACCTAGAAAGAATTTCTCACCTTCTGCTAAAGCAGGTTATCATTTCTTCAGTGTCCTCTCTGTGTGGAGGAAAGCAGCCAGAACCACGGCAACACCAGGATAAATGTGATTTACAGTCCATGCTATCTGCCCCTGTCCACTGACTACCATTAACCATAGACCACTGCTCATCTTTTCCCATGGCTCTCCACTCTGTGGAATTAAGGCATAAAATCTCATGGATTTCTCTGTTCTTTGAGTCTTCATTTCTAAAAGCTCCCTTGTTATGTAAAACTTTCAATAAATATGTATGCTTTTTGCTGGTTAATCTATATTATACTTTTTAGGAGCCCATATGCCATGAACTCTCAACCCTAGCAATGAGAGAGATATCTTGTTTCCTTCACAATGTGCTTCATGTTTTGTAAAGTTTATTCCACAGGTCTTAGTTTCCACATGAATATATATGACTGAAAAATAAAATTTCCTTCCATCATTTTAAGTGGAGTACAAAAGACCAAATGCATAAAATGTGGAGTTGGGTTATTGTAAGGTTAAGGAAATGACCGTGGTGTGGCCTCGGTGGGGACCTGTGCCAAGTTCAAATCGAATTATGATGGGAATCTCTTTATTGCACAGTTTTACTCAGTCCCATGTTCCAACATGGATTTAGGGACTCATTGCCATCTGAGTTGTGAGAGACCTCATGAAACCTTTGGCCCAGACCCATTCTGTCGGCATGTGGATGGCTAGGCCGTTCCAGACAGATGCTTGTTTAATGGCTGCTCCTTGAATCTTTCCCAAGTTCTCCATGTTCTACTTAGTGTTCTATTGCTTTTCAATTGGAAAGGTTGTTTTTTTTTTTTTGACCTATACTACAATTATTTTTTAAATCATTTTCTCCTACATGCCACCTAATCTTCATGAAAGAAATTGTTATTGCATAATATAATTTGATTGATAAAGACTAGGAAATGACACTGTGCAGTCTCAATAAGTAACAATCTTTTAGACATTGAATCATTTAAAATCAGGTTGAACAAAGCATTTCATTATGAGGGCAATCATGTAGCAGGGCCCACCGATTCATGAAAATGAGGAAGAAGAATGAAAGAGGAAGGTTTAGAACTAACCCAGACCTTGTGGGTTCTTAGCTTGAAAGGAAACACAAATAGTGTTTAGAGTTTGCAACTCTTAGGGACACATAACCTGCTAATTCTCTAATTGGAAAAACAAATATGCTTTCCATAGTCCTAAAATAATTACATAAATCTTTGAAATACTTTATTTTGTTCTCATGAAATATTTTATGATGAAATCAGTCAGAATCGTAAAAATAGATATAAATCTTATGTCTAAAAGAGGATTTTAAGAAATTTGCAAAATTCATGAAAAATTTATCTCACAAAACTGCTATGATTCTGAAATGACTATTTTACATAGGCACACCATTTCTGTCACTTTTTTAAATTGTCCATAATGAGTTACAATATTTAATGGGCAAACAATGAATTGTTATCCACAGTTCCCCAATGCCCCTCTTCGCCATCCCCAATAAGCTGGATATCCTCCTCTGTGGGCCGTCTGGATCAGTCCTTGGGGCAAGGGACCATGGATAGCCTAGGAGTCAACCTGGTTCCTCTGACTCTAGTGTGTTGTTACTGAGGGGGTCCATGTCTCTGGATATTCTCCCCCATCAAGTCTCTCACAATCTTTCTGCCCTCTCTTCCACTCTGAGTTGTGGTGGGTGAGTATCAAGGTTGCTTAATTGTTGAAAACTTAGGGGTCTCTGTACTACTGTTTTAGGTTGTGTCGAAAATCACTGGTGTCTGTCTCACTGGCTTATCCTGTGTTGATTGATTGGCTGTGGCTATGGGTCACTTGTTCATCTCTGCGGGGTTCCATGTGGATCCTCCAGGTAGGTCTGGGGTGGCTCATTTCTTGCCAGGATGTCAGCTATAGGCCTGCGGTTCATTGGTAGGGTTGGATAAGCCGCCACTCTCTCACAGCATTCTGAAAGATACAAACAGAATCTCCATCAGAGAGTGAGATCAGTATAGGTTAACTGAGATACACATTTCTGAATTAGCTAGATTCTATTTTTAGTAGCCTCTTCTTCAATCGCTGGCATAGTGCATCTCTCATCAGGGCCCAAGAGTCCAGCTCCCAGTGCATATCTCCCTAAGTCACCAGTTCCAGTTGAGGGCTCCCCCTCACTTAGTGGGATATTTGGCAGAATTTAAAAGCTGTTTATTGCCTCTCCCAGGCTTTGGCTCCTCCATTGCACAAGTGCTCCTTTCTTGGTTCGCTGTTCTCTCCCAGGAAGAAGTGTGCTCGGCCTACTCATGGCAGCAGACTGCGTTTCATGCCAGTGGTCTCTGTTTACTCCAGCTTCTGTCACATGTTTAATTTGCAATTTTCCATATGTATTTTAAGTCTATCCAACAATGCTAAACTACAATTCCATGAAGAAAGTTATATCTAATTTATTCATTAATTGATCCCAGTCACTAGCCCACCACTTCTCCCCTTGTTGAACCAATTGCCTTTCCAATGATCATAAAGAGTATGAACAATTTTAACATGTAAAATTATAACATTTATCCATAATAATCCTAATAGCATTGAATTACTGCTTAGACACATGAAAGAGAGAAGTTGGAACCTCATCTCCTACCCTAAGCAAAAGTTAACTCAAATTGATTAGACCCAAATGTAAGACCGAAAGAAAAAAAAATTCCTGGAAGAAAATATAGATATATGCTTCTTCAATCTTGAAATAATAAATGGACTTTTAAAATGACCTTAAATTAAGATTAATGACTTTTATACTTCAAACAATATCAAAAATGTAAAAAAAAATCAAATCATAGAATTGTATAAATCTAAGTGGGTGAAAGAGTGGCCTATGTATCACAATGAATTTGTGAAATATGGGCCATTTTTAATGTAGAGATCTATATGTTGAATAATTTAGCATATTACTGTAAGACTAGAGATGTCTAAACATATGGAGAAATATACCATATGCCTGGATCAGAGGACTGAATGTTACAAAAATGTTTCCTCTCTGGGAAATGAGCCTTATAGACTTAATGAGATAGTAACATAAATATAAGGAAGGAGTTTTGTGTTTTTGCAAACACTGGCAAGCCAGTTCTAAAACGCATGGGGCAATGCGGAGAAACCAGGTGAAAAAGAGATAAGTCTAAGGAAGCATTTATGGAGAGTACTGAAAAGTTAATGATATTACAAATAATATTTAAATTTAAGAGTTTTAATATAAAGTCAACATTTTAAGTTATTTGGCTTATAAATGCTCTAATGCAAGTATTGTGTATGTTTCAAAAATGAGAATGTTAATAAACAATAACTTTATCCACTTTCATGCTTTTATGAGAACATTTAAAACATTCAGAAAAGTATTTTTTTCTATTAAAAAATCAACTATATAGATATGGAAAATTTCCTCTTAAGAAGAAATCTTTTGATTAAGGGAAAACTATAAAGCAATTGTTGATCTTCATATTCTTCAGATGAAGTATAATTACAAGGCTTCTTCATCACTCAGAGATCAAAGACTCCAGAAAACATCTTTTATCTTTCTTTATTGAATATATTTTCTATTGCCTAAAATGGATG
Organism: Zapus hudsonius; assembly: GCA_004024765.1. Classification (NCBI taxonomy): domain Eukaryota; kingdom Metazoa; phylum Chordata; class Mammalia; order Rodentia; family Dipodidae; genus Zapus; species Zapus hudsonius. The sequence goes on along the minus strand of PVHP010016881.1, from coordinate 14,338 downwards.
AAAAAATATGAGATTTCTCTAATTTATTGAAAATCCTATCTTTATGATTTTGATATAGAAAACCATGCACAGATCTTAGACTAATATCAAATTTTATGCAATATTTTGTGAGTGTATTAAGTCATAATATATGGGTAATATGAAATGAAATTAACATTTACTAGTCATAACTATGTCTTCTTTTACTTATAAATCACAGAAAGCATATTTTTTCCTTTTTTGACTTCTGAATATTTCTCCTAGGCCAACAATTATCCAAATGTAACTTCTGAAGTTCTTGAAGCAATGTCTTCTGATGACTTTCCCTTTCACTGGAGCAAGTTAAATTCAAATGTGTCCTGTTAACTGACCATGGCAAGAGATCGCCAGTTGGAATACAAGTGTTCTTGATATACCAACTCTGTACCTAATTGCCGTAACTTTATCAGCAACTGAACAGACACCTAAAGACTGAATTCCCCGAGAGGAAGCAAATGCAAGGTGAGGGGATCAGAAATCACCCTGGTCTTTGAGTGTGCCTGTACTCTACAATGATGGTCAGTGACATCACACTGGAAACTACAGACTAAGAAAGGTTCAAAGAGCAATCGAGTTGGGAGGCATGCATTGGAATTTATTTCTGAGGAAGCAGCTGAAATCTTTTTAAAAGGGCATCAGATAAATGAGGGGCTGTAGAAATGGCTCAGCAGTTAAGGCAACTGTCTGCAAAGCCTAACTACCTGAGTTTGATTCCCCAGCATCCACGTAAAGTCAGGTGCACAAAATGCTGTGTGCATTTTTTAGTTCTTTTACAAAAGCCACCGGCCCTGGCATGCACATTACCACCCCCTCCTCTATCTCTCTCTGCTTGCAAATAAATAAATAATTTTTTAAAAAAGAAAAATAGCAAGGTATAAAATGGGAGCAATGTAACATTATCTACATTAAGAAAATAAAAGGTAAAGATCATTTGATCATCTTAGTAGATATATAAACATAATTAGCTTAAGAAGTCAGCTTTTAGACAGGAGTGGTGCCAAACACGTGAAATCCTAGCTACTCAGGAAGATGAAGTAGGAAGACAGTGAGTTCAAAGCCAGTCTGAGCAATGCTGAGAGACTATCTCAGAAAATAACTAAAGAGCAGCTGATGAAGGATCAGTGATTGATGCCTGCCCTGCATGTGCAAAGCCCTGAATGCATTCATAATAAAGGCTCGTTTAGAAATAGAAATAGAGGGAAATTTCTGAGAAGTTGAATAAACGTATAAGGAAGACCTACTCCAAAGATGCACATTTGAGAAATTCTAAATGTGTTCTCTCTGAGAAAGAAAAAAAAAAACTCAATGATCCTCCTGAGGATTTACTAAAAAAAAAACAAACCTCAAACTCATAAATGTGTGTGTTAATATTTACAAGAGTCATAAAGTAGAAACAGTCCCATGTCCATAAATATGTGAACTGACTTCTTAAAAATGTAGTCTACAAAAATGGTCAGATATCTATATGTCAATCATAATTGATTACAGACAACAGCATTGGGTTCAAAAATATGCGCAGTGAAAAAAGCCACATGTTCATATATACACTCCTGTATGTTTTGGCTAATTCACTGTGACAGGCAGTACTTCTGGGACTGCTTAGTGACAAGGATGAAGGGGAGATTGATTGCAAGGTGGCCAGTGGGAATTTTCTTATGTGACAGAACAGTTGTCTATCTTGATCGTGGTTGTGATTATATAAAGTCATGAGTATGTCAGAGCTAATCCTGCTCTGCACTATATACGTAAAACCCTCCTGCCTGATATCAAATGTGGATTATAGCTCCATAAAATTAACTAACCAGTAGAAATAGAAAATGTGTGCTTCTTGTAAGTTTCTGAATTCAACTCTAATAACAAGGCTTATTGTATATTGATAAAATTATTATAGTAATAAGTAGAAGCATCAGTACCTCATGTCCTAGGTGTTCATGAAGAGTCAAGTCAGGTGAAAGTAGACTCTGTTCAATTCAAGTAATTATTTAGTGTCAGCAATCTGCCTTTAAATGTGGAGAGAATATGACATGTGGAATATAGAACACAGATTCTTGAGAAGTTCTAGGCACTAACCACCAAGCAGGTAATTTAACCTCACTAAGTCATGTTGTGTACCTATGAAAACTAGGAATATCTATTCCTATCTCACAATGTTTTTTATGAAAATAAGAGAGAATAACACCTAGAAAAAGTATGTATGCTCAACAAATTGTAATCTGTAACAGTACTAGAAATTTTAAAATAAAGAAAATTTGTGTGGCAAAAGACAAAAAAGTCATAGTTAAATGTTGTAATAGCCAAAAAAAAAGAAAAAGAAAAAAAAATATGACAAATCCTGACTCAGAGAGGTTGGCACAAGTTCTGAAATTGCCAAAGATTTTTTTGTGCTTTAGAAACTTACAAATTTATTTTTTAAAAATATTTTTTATTTATTTGCAAGCAGAGAGAAATAGAAGAGAGATAGACAGAGAGAATGGATGTGCCAGGGCCTCCAGGCACTGCAAAGGAACTCCAGATGCATGTGCCACTTTGTGTATCAGGCTTCATGTGGGTACTGGGGAATCAAACCTGGATTGTTAGGCTAGGCAGGCAAATGCCTTAACCATTAAGCCATCTCTCCAGCCCACAAACTAGTTTTAAAAAGTAGAAATTCCCTTATTCATTCTAAAAGCAATATTAGAGAGTACTAAAAAGTCAATGTTATTAGCACACAGTTTAGACATGCTACAAAAGAATAATTTACTGTCGACATCCATGTATAAATATCCCTCTTTTTATAGCAGATATTTAGAAAGATAATCCTTTCTGTACATTAAAACATTAAATATTGACAAGCAAAGGTTTGTTTCTGGAATGCAAGAACAGTTCAACATTAAAAAGAAAAACATTTCTAGGCTGGGGAGGCTGACTACCTTACTCAAAATGCATCACTCTCGTCCTGTATGAACACGGATGGCAGCCAATCCAGGACCTTGTATTTGTAATGCAATTCCACAAACTGTTTTTATCATTATGAAACATTTTCTCAATTTTTCTGCTTTGAGAATGTTGTGCCATCAATAATACTTCCGAAGATCAATGCGCCCATTGATACTTAGAAGTAAGACACCCTGCATTCATGTCTTGACCATATCTGAGTCCAATCGCTCATGGCAAATACTTCCTGAGGTGTCAAGAGCCCAGACTTCAGAACCCCGTGACAACAGGCATGCAGTTTTCCTGAAGTGTCCATGATTTCTGAGCCAGGGGTCCAACCCTGGTCCAGTGAGAGAGCTGTTCCAGCCTCCCAGGGATAAACCTAAAGCATGTCTCATAGTTCCCAACTTTCACCTGACAAATGTAACACAATTAGGCTTATTAGAATTAAACAAACTGTGTTCAAGGCTATCCTTTAAGTGATAATACTAAAACTTAAATGTTTCCTTAAAAGAAAGGAAATAAAGGGACTCAAAAACAGACCAAGAGAAATGCAGAGATAGGAAACATAACTCTTTGGCTTGTATTTTGCACATCTATTGTTTCCTCTACTTTTCAACTTGTTTCAAAATCTGTGACTTCAGTCTTCTCTGAGATGACCACAAAAGTATATATATTCTTATGATTCTTTATTCATTTTGGAAGGAGAAGAATACTCTCCCTTATATGTGGTTTCTAACCAGGTTAAACTTATACTCTAAGCAAACCTGACAGGTGAAGTGAGAGACTGTAAAAGGGAATGGAAGGAAGGGGGGAGAAATGGGAGGGAGGGGAGACATACAATAAGCTAAACCATTAATGAATCAAAACCATAAAATCCTTACTGTCACACAGTAAGCTCTCAAGGAAGCTGTGGGCATTGCCTGGTAAGAGGGGCCATGATTAGAATGAGAGGAAGCAGAACCCCATGAAAAATTGAGCAGACCTGCAACTCCCTGTCCCAGTCATTGGTTCCATCTCACACTGAGCTCAAAGAGACCCATGAGGTCCCCAAAACAAGAGGGCCTTTTGTCAAAGCTCTTGAATACTGGCCCCAGGCCAAAGTTAAGACTATTGCTGAAGAAATCACAGAGTGTCACCACACAACACTGAGATACCCTGCTAGATCCAGAATGGTAACCAGCTCCCAAATGGTAGCATGTGCAGTGCTGGTAGGCACTACATGAGCTGCCAGGGGAAATTGATCAATGATATTTGAAGAAAGCAGAGACCACTGATATAAAATTTAGATTGATGTCAAAAAAATGCTTAACATTCTGCTCTAGGAGAAAGATCAGCAAGTCAAGACGTGATCACTTATGCAAAAGTGGCATCAAAACCTAGGTGGGAATCAACAGCTTTCAAATTGGCCAAGAGATCCACTCAGTGACAAAGAACCCAAACCCTTAACTGGAATTGGGATCCAGGGCAAAATCTTATGGGGACCAAAAACGTGGGCCCCAGTAGAAAATTCCCAGAGGACTACAGAGAAGCTACACCCATTATAATCTTGCCAAATTAGCAATATGAGTCTCATTTAAACTATACTGATATCACTCTCACAGAGAGATTCTGTTTGTATTTTTCAGAAGTCCAGTGAGAGAGCCATGGTCAACCCAAATCCACCTACAAGCCATGTGATGATGTATGACATCCCAGCAAGAGATGAACCATCCTTGGCCTATCACATAAGCCCCAAATGAAACCTATGAGAAAGTGGCAAGATAAACAACAGACCTATCAACACAGCAAGTCAGATAAACCAGAATAGGTCAAAGAGACATACACCAATGATTTCTAACACAACCCAAAGCAGAAGTCCAGAGATACTTAAGATCTCAACAATAAAGCAGATTTAATAATTCACCCAACATGACTAAGGGAACTGAGTGGAGGAGGGGGTAGAAAGAATGTAAGAGCTATGGTGGGGGAGAATATCCAGAGACATTGCGCCACTCAGCCACAATACATAAAAGGGGGGACCAGGTTACCTCCTGTGCTAATTATAACCTACCCCATGGACTAATTCAGTATGCCCACTGATGAGGTCCCCAGTGGGTGGGGGACATAAAGGAGGGAAATGGGGCATCATCATAAGACTTGATCATACAATGTATCTAATTATGGATAATAAAGATAACAACAACAAATAAATAAATAAAAGAAAAAAGTTAGACTGTGAATCCTTTGGATTCATTTTACTTTATTGCTTTTCTAATTTCTTTTCCATCTCTAGTTTTCAACTGCTGAAAACTTATGTGAAAATCATTGGAGGCCCAGACAGAACATGGGTGCTGAATGTTTGGAAAAGTAGCATGAAGTCATAGCATGTATTTCTTAACTCTTAGAAGATCATTGGCAGTTATTGAATTTTTCTTATCATTTTGTGTGTTTTTTCCTCAGAAATTAATGTTGGTAATGCTCTGACAATAAACTTTTCTAAATATAAGTGCTTCTAATTCATTGGAATAATTCAATACACTTACTGAATGGTGGAATTAAATTTGTCTCAATTATTATGAATAGTAAACTATTTTCCCAAGTTTGAAATATTCTTTAAGTCTATGTGTTGAAATTGCTCTTTGTTATTCAAAATATCCTAGAGTGGACTTAAGGGGTGTATATTTTCTCTTTAAATAATCATCCAGTTTGAAAACTGTTCATTTAAGTTGATCACTATCCCCACCCCCTCCACAAAAAATCCAGAATTTTCTAAATGGGAAAATAGAAATATTGATTTTGAGAGAAAAGAAAATACTATTCTACATTAGTAAAAGGTGACTCTTGAGAACTGTAACATTTCCCTAAAATTGGGCATGTTTTTCAGGTTTAAGATATATATATATACATATATATATATATATATTTTTCACTGGTTATCATGGGACTTGGGGTTAGAGTTTGATGTTTTCCCTGCTTGTTTTAAATCTTGCCTTGGTTCAATCCATTTTTGCTATGTCATTGCCATCCTCTGTAGTATGAGTGTTCTGTGGGTTTACTTTTTTGGTATTATGGTTCAGTTCAAAGACCTTGGATTATGAGGCTGTTTAATCTTTGGGATTGATATAAACTGTGGAGAATTTTGGAGTTGAACTGAATGCTTTGCATTTTACATCATATATAATTGTTAGATTGTGGGGCCAGGGGCGGGTTGTAATGATTTGATCCAGGTGTCCCCCATAAATGTATGTGCTCTCTATGCTTGATCCCCAGCAGATTGCAGTTTGGGAATTGCAACTTTGTTGGAGCTGTGTTGTTGGGGGCGGGCTTATGGGAGTTATAGCCAGCTTCCCCTTGCCAGTGTTTGGCACACCTTCCTGCCACTGTTTGCAGTGCTGTGGCGGAGGTAATGTCCACCTCTGGTCATGTTTCATTTTCTGTGCTTTCATGGAGAGTCCCCTGGAGTCTATAAGCCAAAATACACCCTTTGTTTCCTCAGCTGCTTTTTTCAGGTTCTTTACTGCCCATCAATGAAAAGTATTATTACAGCCTCTGCATAAAATTTAACAATGAAATGTGGCCCTGCTTTAGGAAATAATTTAATTGAGGTGAAGACATGACTCCGTGGTTAAAGGCATTTGCTTGCAAAGCCTGATTGATCGGGGCTCCATTCCACAGTCCTCATGTAAAGCCAAATGCACAAAATAAAACATGCATCTGGAGTCCATTTACCACAAGAGGTTCTGATGTGCCTATTCTCTCTCTCCCTCTCTCTCTCTTTCTGAAAATAAATCAAAATATTTAAAAATCTGAAGTGAAGAATTAAAAATGAAAATAATTTTTCATTAGTGTCTTCTCTGCTTTTTTCTGATAAAAGAACTGGGAAATCTAGGAAGCTGGAAAATTTCAGAATAAAACTGCTTCACCAAAGTTATGACTTGCTTCTTGGCTTTCTGGGTTATAGGATCATTTCTCTTCCATGAGTTTCTTGGAGGATGTTCTCTTGAGCACATGAATTTATCAGAGTATGAAGATGAAATCCTCCATACTAGGAAGGCAAACTAGTCTGGAGCATGTTTTCAAAACAGGAAAATATTAATAAAGAAGTATTTAAAACTGTATTTTCCTTATCTAAGAAACAATACTTTATTCTTCATTATGATTTTCTCCTATAGTTACAGTATTATGTAATATCCTGATAGCCAAGAATGGGCCATTGACTTCAGGAAAACGTCTCTAAGCTATTCTTGTGTAAATTTTTTTTTGCATTTCTGTCAAGAAAAGAAAGGAAAAATTAAAGCTGTTTTGCTCACGCATGCTGTGCCTGAAGGATGTGTGTCACCCAGACATAGGTATTTATATTCTCATGATTTATACTCTCACATTGGCAATTCCTAAGAAAATATGATTGTGTGTTCTTGGAAATTTTATCCACTATGCCAGGACTTCAGTCAACTTTTAAGATCACTTCTAGAACCAATAATCAAATCTATATTATGTTGATTTTCACATAATGATAATTACAGTATTTTTCAAAAAGAATGAATTTTCAAAGATATATGGAAATATCCAGAAAAAAATCATCTCTCGTGGTTGAAAAGTAAGTGTTTAATAGCTGAGGGGCAAAAATAAGCAAGAAATAAATAAGTCAAAAAAATTCAAGAAAAGAATCTGCAGCCTATAGCTAAATGCATATATTATGCCCATCAAATTGTCCTTTAAATATATGCCAATAAATTAGAGCTGTTCTCACTTATTGCTAGAGAAGCTTCTCTTATCAGATGGTTGTGACTACTGGGAAGATTCAAACCTCAACAATGTGCTAAGAAGTGACAGTGGAGTGATCAGCACCGAGAGACATGTCTATCACACCCTCCAAGGATCAGGGACCATTGAGGAAGAGTAGATAGAAAAAAACGTAAGAGACAAAGCATGTGAGGAGTGCTCTAAAACACTGTTTCCTAAACAAAAAGTGGTTGTTGCATTCATGACCGCACAGTGGTTTGCGTAGCCTGTACAAGATGTGTAAAACTGGGCCTAGGAACCTGTCATAGATGATGGAGAGAGGCAAGGAATGGCATAAAACCAGAAGAGATTCAGGTTGGAAAGAAGAAGTTCAGAGGAAAGGGGGTTGGGGGAGAGGGGGGGAAGTAATAAAAGAATAAAAGTTAAAAAGAAAGTAATGGAAGAGAAAAAAAGTTAAAATTTTTGAAGAGTCAAGGGACACCTTAAAAACAAAATGCAGCATGAAAAAGACCAATTTTCAACCAGTGATTCAGTGAAGACGTCCACATCAAGAATGTGGTAAGCTGTTATCTGATCTATATCTGTGCCTATATGGATATCTATCTATATATCTATATCTATCTATGTCCAATATCACCTTTGGCTCATTAGCTTCTTATCAGTCTGCATAAACTCAGTTTCTATATTTTTCTTGTCTTTAAAAGTTACTTAATGGGTTTTAAAGATGTTTTGATTAAATGGGAAATATATGGCTATGTATTATGGAAAACTTTGATCCCAAACTAAATTTATTTTAGTACATGAGATAGTAATAGAAATTAAGAAGCATAGACAATATGCGACCTCATAACTCATGGCCATTTTATTCTAATAAAGTTGTACAGCATGAGAAGTGCTCAGTGGTCATAAACATTTAAGTGATATATGATGAAAATATATCTTAATTTACTTATCCTATCTTTTGTTTGGAGAATATATCTAACTTTTCATACTACTAACAGTGAAAAACAGAATTCTAACTCTACTTTTAAGCCATTTTAACTAAGCAAAATATAATTTCCAAATGTAGTCTACAGGTAGCAAGAAAACATCTCTCCAGTGTGATGATGTCCATGATTAAGCGCTAGATTTCCAGCAGGCCAGATTGCTCACCGCTGTCCCAGGCATACAGCCTGATGCCTGGAAGGAGATGGCTTGGTGTGTGAACCCCAGGACACTAAATCAAGAATGTCCATGGGGAGCTGGGTGTGGTGGTGCACACCTTTAATCCCAGCACTTGGGAGGAAGAGCACCATGAGTTCAAGGCCACCCTGAGACTACTTAGTGAATTCCAGCCTGGGCTACAGTGGGACTCTATCTCAAAAAAAAAAAAAAATTAAAAATAATTAAATAAATAAAGAATGTCCATGGGGTGGACTGAAAGATTCTTCGAATAAGAGGCTGGTTTTCTATAGAAAGCTTTACGAGGTAAATGAAGAGATTGAAAATATGAGAGCCAGGTTTAATAATTTCATGTTAAAGAGAAAATCTGAGAAACTTGCCTCCAGCAAGATTACAACAAGAAAATAAGAAAAACATAATGCTAACCACTTTTACCATGGTGAAGCCATTTGATACTTGATGGTAACCAGAAGCTTTAAGGAAAGTCACAAGAACATGTTCAAGGCCATGTTTTTTCTGCTTTTCATTGTATGACTGTTAACAGGCAAACTGACTCTTGTCTTTTGGGATACACTTCATATTATTTCACATGCAAACTAAGTCATAAAGGCCATTCTAAAACAAATGATTTTCACAGCTCCACAGGTCCTCACAGTATCTGTTAATTAGCACATTAATAATTGTGAGGATTTGTAGGAAGTTGAGGATGTATAATTTAATCCCTGAGTCAGGGTTCTTGATCTTCAGTATACAGTGGATTGGTCCGAGAGCTTATGAACACAGATTTCAAAGCTTCCTTCCAGGGTTGATGAGGTAGTGTGTCTGCAGCGGAGCTGAAGACCTTATACTTCTGACAGTGCTGTGTGCTCCTTCTGCAGAGGCAAGTTTAGGGGCATATTGAGAAGCATCACCTTAGAATTCCTGTTAGGTAAGAATGCAAATCAGGCTCAAGAATTAAGTAAAATGCTATGCAAAGCTTTTTAATGTATTCAAAAGAAAGAGAAAAAAACCTTGTAAGAACAAAGGGAGAAATGCTAGAATGTATAATGAAATGCAACTACATTAATTAATAAATCACCCCAATTAAAACCAGGAAATGGTGGAGTAAAATGGTACAAGAAGTAATTCATGGTATGTATTCTACATATAAAGATGCAGGCAGGCTGAATGTAATTAGAGAAGAATTATCATGAATATCCACACTAATATCAAATAAAACAAGTTTCTATTTCCTACCAGAAATAGATTAAATAAATGAAGAACAAAAATGCATCTAAAAATGTAGCTTAATTGTAGAGTGTTTCACTAGCAGGTTCAGATTCCTAAATTCAATCCTCAGTATAGCACTAACACGCAAGTTTCAAGAATAAATAGATTTTAAAGCCTAAAAGTCACGAATGTACATATAACTAAAATGAAGTTTCAAAATACCTGAAGCAAAATATGATAGAAAGAAAGGAAAACTAGGCCCTTCCATGATCATAACTAGAGGTACTTCTCTTAGCAATTGGTGCAGCATCTACAAATAATTGTAACATATCTGAATCTAAAAATTGATGGGGTTAAGAGGAATGAGACATGGAGGAACCTTTTGGAGAGAGAGAGAGAGAGAGAGAGAGAGAGAGAGAGAGAGAGAGAGAGAGAGAGAGAGAGAGAGAGAGAGAGAGAGGTGGTGTTTGTATTCCAATGCACCCCTTCCCACATATCGTGACCCCAACACTAGCCATGAGATGCTTTGAGACTGCTGATGAACAACCTTTCTGGATACATCCATGTCGGTCAGATATCAAGGATTTTCGATCCAAGGCCAGGAATAAGTCTATATCTAGTTCTAGTTGGAACGGCAATAGAAGGTATTTGGAAATTAGAATTTCTGACATCCATGCCCTTGTCCTAGGACAAAAATCTGATCATGCTGGTTAAGAATTAAGGCTGGATTGATATTGAACCCTGAACACCCTGGAAGAAAAAGTAGGAGGAACCCTACATGAGATAGGAGTAGGGAACAACTGCCTGACCAAATCTCCAGTAGCCCAGGAAATGCAGCAGTCACTTAACCAATGGGACCTGATCAGGCTCAAAAGCTTCTTTACAGACAAAAACACTGTTCTCAAAGTCAATAGACCCCCTTCAAACTGGGAGATGATTTTCACCAGCTACAACTCAGACAGAAGCCTAATTTCCAGAACCTACAGAGAACTCAAAAAAATTAATAACAAAAACCCAAATTGCCCCCTCACAAAATGGGGCACTGATCTCAACAGAGAATTCACAGAGGAGGAAACACAAATGGCATTTTCTTACCTGAGAAAGTGCTCAGCATCCTTAAGCATCAGGGAAATGCAAATCAAAACCACAATGAGATATCACCTCACCCCTGTCAGAATGGCAATCATAAAGAAAACCAACAACAATCGTTGTTGGCGAGGATGCGGGGAAAAAGGAATCCTCATTCACTGCTGGTGGGATTGCAAACTTGTTCAACCGCTATGGAAAGCAGTGTGGAGACTTCTAGACAGAATGGACATAGAACTACCAATGGACCTAGCTATCCCTCTACTAGGCAGCTCTCCACAAGATGTCACAACTCGACACATAAATATTTGTACAACTATATTTATAGCAGCTCAATTCATAATAGCCAAGAATTCGAATCAACCCAAATGCCCATCCATGGAGGAATGGACAGCGAAACTGTGGTATATTTACACGATGGAATTTTATACAGCTGAAAGGAAAAATGACATACCGAAATTTAGGAAAAAATGGTCTGACTGAGCAGATCTTACTAAGTGAACACTCAAAAGAACAGAGAATTGAACACGCATATTCTCCCTCACATGTGGTCCTTAACGAGGATAACCATAAACTCTACACAGACTAGTAGAAAGAAGTGAGAGGCTATGAATGAGGGGCAAGGGATGGGGGTGGGAATGGCTTAAGCATGAGGACTAACCATATTAGGTTCAAAAACATAAAATCCTCATGAGCATACTGTAACCTATTGAGAAAGTAGTGAGTGTCAACTGGCAAGAGGGGCCATGAGTGGTAGTGGATAGAGTCTAAGCCTGTGAATAATTAGATCAGCCTGACAACACCTGGTTCCAACCACTGGTTCCTTCCCTCACTGAGCTGTTGACCAAAGCGACTCATGAGGCTTCAACAATAAGAGAGAATTCTGTCAAAGCTCTTGAGTGACCTCCCCAGGCCTTAGGCAAAACCCTGTTGCTGAAGAAACCACAGAATGCCACTGATCAGCATCCAGAGACCCTTCCATGTCTGGAAAGGTATCCAGCCCCCAGAAGGCAGTTAGTGTGGGGCTGGAAGGCACTCCACAGGCTCCCAGGGGAAACTGATCAATGACAGCTGGAGTAAACAGAGACCACTGACATGAAACACAATCTGCGGCCATAAGTAGGCTGACCACATCTCCTACTAGGAGAGAACAGCGAACCAAGAAAGGAGCACTTGTGCAATGGAGGAGCCTGGGCCTGTGGGAGACAATCAACAGCTTTCAAATTCAGCCAAATTTTCCACTCAGTGAGGGGGAGCCCTTGTCTGGAACTTGGGATTCAGGGCAATAGGCACTGGATCCCGTACTCTTGGGCTCCCAAGACAAGATGCACTATGCGAGTGACTTACAGGGAGGCTTCTAAAAATAGAATCTAGGTAATCCAGAATGGTGTATATTTGTTAACCTATACTGATCCCACTATCCGATGGAGATTGAGTTTGTATTTTTCAGGATGCAGCAAGAGAGCTGGGACCCATCTAACCCTACCAACCGACAGTAGGCAGATAGCTGAGATCCTGGCAAGAGAGGAGCCACCAAAGTCATATTGTGGAGGATACATATGGAACCCCGTAGAGAATGAAGGGATGAACAGGCAGTCCACAGCCACAGCCATTCAATCAACGCAGGATAAGCCAGTGAGACAGAAACCAACAATTTTTGACACAAAGACCCCTAAACTCATATTAAAGCAGCATTAATACTCATCCACCACGACTCAGGGAACTGTGCGAAAGAGGGGGCGGAAAGATTGTGAGAGCCTTGGTGGAGGAGACTATCCAGAGGCATGGCACCCCTCAGTAACAACATACTAGGGCCAGGAGAACCTGGCTGAATACTAGGCTATCCATGATCCCCTGTCACAAGGACTGATCCAGACGACCCATGGAGGAGGATATCCAGCTGATTGGGGATGGGGGAGGGGGGCATCGGGGAATTGGGGATAACAACTCATTGTTTGCCCAATAAATAATGTAACTCATTATGGACAATAAAAAATAAAATTAAAATAAAAAAAAAGAGTTAAGGCTGCACAAAATTGTCTGGTATGTTTGCCAATTTTATGCTGAGAAACAAGCTATGTTTCATTTTGGAACTTATTAACAGCTTCTGAAAGGTGTTTGAACTCATATCCATAATTTTAAAGCCACATAATTTGTATTGCTGAGTTTTAAAAGAATCAAAGAAAGAAAATGATCTCACGCTGAAAACTTAACTACCATGTTTCAACCTGGAGGAACTTTTAAAATCAAAAACTCTAATGGATCTTTGACAATAATGTCAGAAGCAAAGTTGCTTTAACACAGGAGGGTACCTGCTGAATGAGAGAGAACACAACTAATTGCACGGTAATTACTCTATATACAATATCTAAAACATGGTATTAGTCATTAGAGAGGATGACAGATGGGTCATGATGCCTTTGCTCACTTGAGCAATTGGCAAGCAGAATTCAATTAATTTTCCCATTTCCATATGAATGATCTCATCAATAGCATTTAATAAGCTTTTCATTTTTATCTTGTTTTATATGCTATTTACCTCCTACAAACTATATAGTTGATGGAAGAACAAGTTGAAAATAAATGTTAAATATTCTTGAAAATATTTTCTACTCATGTGAATAGATGAAGAGATTAATCCTGATCAACTCTGCTGAAATGTAAGTATCTCCTGGTGATCCCGTCTAGTAAAGTGGACAACCCATGGTGTTCCATTTTAATTATTCCTCTTGGTGAGCTTCCCAATCAATCAATAATGAGTTTTTAATGAATGATTTCTACAAAGGACAAAGATTACCACACATGGTGGACTTAACTGCCTTATTTGATGGTGGTGGGTTTTATAAAGATAGAGTCCAGCAAGAGGTATAACTGCTCTAATTATTTTAATGACTTTTGGAAAATGAATTTCCATTTGAAAGGTAATTGTATAGTTCAAAAGGTGTTTTGACAAGTGTATTCCTCCCAACAAACCAGAAAGCAAGTGAGAAAAAGATCATTATCCCTAGATTTTCAATTTTGTTCTAGTTCAGTTGTGGTAGACTCTGAACTTTTAGGAATTTGTGCATTTCTGCTGGGCTTAGCTGATCTATGAGCGTGAATATGTTACATTATTTTGTCAGAATCCTTTGTGTTTCTTTGGTTGTAATGTTCCCTCTTTCATTTCTGATTATAGCTATTTGAGGCTTTCTGATTATTGATATTTTTTCTTAGCTTACCTAAAAGT
>PVHP010016880.1:0-35200 GCA_004024765.1 Zapus hudsonius | reverse complement strand
TTCAATAAACAGTCCTAATATATCTTAGTAGGTGGAGAATAACATTTCAAATCGGGCTTCACCCTAAGACACTGCCAATAGGACACACTGACCTCTTGTACAAGAGATAAAATGAAAACATTCAGTGTTGTAGGTGCAGCAGGAAGCCTTGATGGATTTAGTTATCCAAGGTGACAGCAGTCAACTGGATGCGCCTAGTCCACCTTCATGTGAATTACGGCACCCGTTTTTCTTCTGAAAATATCAAACAAAAAGTTGGTTTATTTAAGGAAACAAAATATTTATTTCAAGCTAAAAAAATGGAATAACATGTATACATTTCAATGTTAAGGTATATATTTAGCCATACCTACTTATTTGAAATAGTCTGCATTTATGTAACCTGAACAGATTATACTATGAAATACCAAGAAAAATAAAAATTGTTGCCAGGCATGGTAGTATACGCCTTTGATCCTTGCACATGGGAGCAGAGGTAGGAGGATTGCTGTGAGTTCAAGGCCAGTCTGAGACCACATAGAGAATTCCAGGTTAGGCTGGACTGGAAGGAAACTCAAAAAACAAACAAACAAAAATTTGTGATTAATTTATTCCAGGAAAGTGAACTTCAGTGGTGAAGAATGGTATGTTTTTATAATCCCTACATGGAAATTTTAAATTCTAGATTGGAAAGACTGACGAAATTATAATTTCCTACAATTAATAGTTTTGTTCCTTTTCTCTTGTTTGTTTGTTTGTTTGTTGTTGTTAATGAGAGATGTAGCTCACCCTGACCTTGAATTCACTCTGCGCTCCAATTGTGATCTTCCTGCCTTAAACCTCTCAGGTGCTGGGATAAAAAGCCTGAACCCAGCACACTGAGCTTGAAGTTCATTTTAGATGCTAAGCAAACTGTTGCAGACATGTCAAGTGTATGTTCATTTTGTGGGTATATGTGGGATTTTAAGAATACCCCTTTCAAAATGTTAAGGCGGGTAATTCATGGAATTATAAGACAGTATATTTGATAGTAAAATACAAAACTTTCTGAACAGTGATTGTGAGCTTAGACCCATAAAATCTATTCACATATAATTTATGGTTTCAGAAGTTAGGAAGAAAGGTATAGAAACATGAAACAGTAAATGTCCAGTCACTATACCCATGCATCCCCAGATATAATGAAGCAGCATTAATATGGTACAAATGCCAGTATTTTAAAAAAATATTGTGTTTATTTGCAAGGAGAGAGAGGGGGGAGGGAGAAGGGAGAGAGAGAAAGAGAGAGAGAGAGAGAGAGAGAGAGAGAGAGAGAGAGAGAGAGAGAGACCATGGCCTCTAGCTGCTGCAAACAAACTCCAGATGCTCAGGCTGTTAGGCTTTGTAAGCAAGTGCCTTAGCCACTGAGAAATCTCTGCAGCCTCACCAATGTTTTTAAAAGGATAAAAAAAATGTAATGGAATCCTAAAAGTTACAAAAGGTATGAAGTGCATATTATTGTAGGGAATAAATAGAAAGTAGTAGCTTTAAAGAATTTGGGCAACATTTAAAAACACTATGATGAGAGAAATCTGTGTGCACAGAGTACATGTGGGTGAGGGGTTGGGGGAGAGCTGAAGTAGGAGACCCAGGAGGGGACCGAGCAATGGAGCTGTGAGATGTCAAAGACAGGTCTCTGATACAGAAGCACTTGGAGCTTCAGGGAACCAATGGAAGAGAATGCTGCAAAGGGCACTCAGGGTAGAGCATATAGAGCCCTCCCTGCAAGTCACTGTAAGGGTGTTGGACTGGAGGCCTGTGGTAGGCATTAGGCAGAGGAGCTTTGAGACCAGGTTGAATTGGGAACTTCCCCCAGATTCCAGAGTGGCACATGGCTAGGGAATGCATCCACAATACAGGGTGGACATACTGTGGCTTGGAGGTGTTAATTGATGTTGAAGGAGAGGATTATGTCATCATTTGGGGTAGAGTAAGAAAGTGATTACAGAGATGTATTGCCTGATCAGTGTTGGGATACAGGAAAGGAAAGACCAAATGAGGATTAGTACCCAGAAGTGTGTCCAAGGCAACAGGTGGAGTGCTTGGTCATGCCCCAGAAGATGAGGACTGAAGAGGATCAAAAGCCAGAAAGCAGAATGGGAGGAGGTGATGGCACCAAACCAGGACATTATTAGCACTACCTTAATATGCTGTATGTTTATATGTTCCCGCTGCACCATAAAACTTAAAATTTATGATTCAACACCAGAACACTGTTTTTATTCAAGATCATTCTCAAGAGGGTATTGAATATATAATTAAAATTTGATGCATGGTGAACACCTATTAACTTATGTGTCTGAATTTCAAAAGAGCCTAATGTTGGATTCCCTTTGAGCAAATGATCTAGATTTCAGTATATTTGCAAGGAGAAATATACTGAAAAAAATTTTCAGTATACTTCATAACCATTTCAAGCATGTTTTAATTCTTGAATCTTTTTTATCAGAAGGCTATATCTTAAAAAAAAATATAGCAGAGATTTTTTTCGTTTATGTCACTGGAACACAGAAACAAATGCCATAAGTCCCTCCGTGTGTCAGCTGTGATTTTCCTGAAGTTTTGCTACCTGATGGAACTTAAGAAGGGAGTGTAGGAGGTGAACCTAGGGGTCCACTCTCTATTTTTGTCAGGATGATCCATGCATTTCACTACAGCAACACTGTCTGTCAATGCCTCTGACTTCTTGAACTGGGAAAATATACTTCATATTCTTGTGATATTGAGATCATCAATCACTTTTAACCCTATTTTTTTGGCCTGGGCCAAAAGCTATCCATAACAAAATTCTGGTGTATTGGGAAGAAATTTATAAAACTAGAGGCTTCTGGGACCAGTTCCATCAGCTAACAAAAGGTATTAGCTCACCTTGTGCTATCACAGAACTATTTTGAAAATGAGGTAACTTGACAAGACAGAACAATGTATGCTCACTCTCAGTCACTTTTATTTCTTTGCACAGTAGATCATGACATGAAAGGCCTACCACAAATAACACAACTGCATTCTCGCAGGGACATTCTAACAAGCCATAGAGAGTTAGATCTGGGGAAGCGTAAGTAATTGATTGAATACATTAGTAGAAAACAAGCACTTCTCTCCTAAATTGGATGGAGGATTTTCCAACTTGACATGGTGAATGTTTGCTGTGTTCACATATGTTGAGTTATGAAGCAACTGGTGACGAATTCATTTCAGCAACATTAGCTAGAGGTCGGATGTCAAGCTGGCTTCAGGAAGTGAGTACACACACTGTGTTTTCATGAATCGTTACATGTTTAGCACGGGATCACAAGTGCAAGCTTTCAGGATACAGCAATCCATGTTAAAATTGCAAATTTGTGTAGAACTAAAACATTTCAAGGCAACATACTCCAGAAATCCCTGTAAGAAAATGTCTTTCTCTTACAGTATCTTCCCAATTATTTAGTTACTGCCTGGTTTTATGTCGTCTACGCTGCAAAGAGAATTCAACGAGCATTATAAATGATTCATCCATCCATTCATAAGAAATTCTTTGAAATATTTTTGACTTGAATTTGTCAGTTTCAAATTTTACAGAAAACTGGAAGTTTTCATGATTGTTTTCCAGTGAAAGTTGTGATGTTGAAATAATGCAGAGTGAGTATGAAACCTTTTCTACTGTGATTAAAGTACATTTCATGTCTGTCTCACCGAGAAGCATCCTCAATGCATTCACCTCCTTCTGGCCTTACTCTCATTTATGCAAGACATCAGCAGGAATTCCAGACACCATTGCAAGGAGAGAAGAAGGCATTTAATATTATCATCCAAACCATATTATCACAAATAAATACACCTGAATGCTATGTGTACCTCCAAATACCTGTTCGTGCGCACTGCTAGTAACTTTGAATCTTCATCAAACAAGAAGTTTGAAGAACAAGCCTTAAGTCAAGTGTAAAGTCCTGGGCTGACTAGGTTCAGTTTTTCTAAATACACAAAATCATGTTCCTGATCTTATAAACTTAAGTAGTATACAGATATAAGAAATAGTATAAAACTGACCAGGAACCTACAGAGATACTAAACCTATTAAAATCTTGGCAAATTAGCAATATCTGTCCCATTTAACCTACACTGATATTCTCCACTGGAGACTCCGTATTTTCAGAAGGCAGCAAGAACCATGGACAAACCAATTCCACCAACAAGGCCTGAGATGATGGCTGAGCCCCAGGCAGGAGGAGATGAACCACTCATCATCTAGGGCCAAAATGAAACCATAAAGGAAGTGTTGAGATGAGCAAGAGTGCTGCTTCCACAGCGAGTCAGACAACCTGTGCAAGTGAAACAAACATGGAGGATACTCACAACAGTCCAAAGCAGAAATCCAGAGATTCTTAAGAACTTAAGAGTAAGGTAGACTTAACACTCACCCACTATAGCGCAGGGAATTTTTCAGAAGACAGGATGGAAAGATTGTAAGAGCCATGATGGGGGAATACCTCCATCCCATGGAATAGTCCAATAATCCCACTGAGGGCCCTCAGTAGACTGAGAGCGGGGAGGAGGGAAAGGGGAGTGCCAACACAAGGCTTGTTCATAGAGAATTTCTACTTCTTACCAATAACTAAATAAATTAATTTAAAAAGAAATAGTGTGGAGAGGATTCTACTTTCTCATAATGAAAAAGTTGTTCAGAACCCCCTTCTCTCACCAAAACTAATTTAATCCACCATATGGAACCTTAAAAAGTTTTTCATAAGAGCCAAAGTGTCACAAAATGATATCAATGAATCATAAGGATAAAAACTAGAAGGAAATCTTAAAACCCAGTGGAAATCATTGTGAAATCTACTGTAAACTAGATGACATTTGTTGATTCTGGAAAATCTTGAGTATAACTGGAACTCAAATCAATGCCAATGCCTGTAAAAGCAAAGCCTAATTAGAAAGAAACTTAACACAGGAAGCTGGGACTCCAAAGAGTTCAACCCTCATGGTGGAATATTAGCAGCGACAGCATAGACTTGGCTGTTAGCAGCTAGACCTGCCCTACCTCGCAGATAGGAACAAAAGTTCTCACTGTAAGTTCTCTCCCTATTTGATAATTACTGTTTTTGCATAGGTTGACCTGACAGATGATTAGGCAGTGATAGAAGCATGGATGGAAATGACCAAACAGCAGAATCATGCATAAGGAGGTTTCAGACACTTGCATTTTAAGATAAAAAGCTATAACAATATTTTGGTTGCCATGTTTAAGAAAATAAAACCCAGAGTTACTAAGATCTTCCTGAACTTATAAAATAGAAATCTTTCCATAAAGATGCAACTTTAGGAAGTGAAAATTAGGGCTGGAGAGATGGCTTAGCAGTTAAGGCACTTGCCTCCAGTGCCTAAGGCAATTCCCCAGGTCCCATATAAGCCAGGCCCACAAGGTGGTGGCCTGGTGCACTCTCTCTCTCTCTCTCTCTCTCTCTCTCTCTCTCTCTCTCTCTCTCTCCTTGAAAATGAATAAATAAAATATATAAAAAAGAAGTGAAAATTGAAATAAAGTAAAGAACTTTTGGGTGAGTTTATTAACTGTATAATGGAAGAGACATCACTCTGGAATATGGGATGGTTAGTATACTCCCAGCACAACCAACCATAAAGAAGAAAAATGTGTGTGAATATAAGCGGTGCAAAGGATAGATTGAAAATGTTTAATACGAACTGAATTTGGGTCCAAAAAGAAAAGAGATAATGAAAATGGGACATTCTTTGATGGTGTTTAGTGGCTATTGCACTGACAAGGAAATAGCCCTATCCAGATTTTGAAAATAAATCCACAGCCACATGAATAAAAGCAAATTCCTTCACACCTGGGTGATTGATCATAGTTCAGATGCAGAAACCAAAGACCAAGATCGTGTTTTGAAACAACCAGAGGAAAATGTGGGATTTGTCAGTGAGGAAGCAAAAGTGAACAATGAAATATTATCAACATTTTGAAAGAAAATAGCTGAGAACCAGTTTTTTTTTCACCCAGTTATTTGTTAAATACTATTTCTGGAAAAACAGACCCTGAAAACCTGCCACTAGGAAAGTAAAATCAGGAATTATTTACAACCTGTTTAAAGCAGAAGAAAATAAAAACCCAGAGGAGACTATGGTACGTGAGAAGGAATATAGACACACGAAGCGGTAAAATATTGATCAAATTAAACAGTGGGATATCACAAAATGATACTTTGGGGGACTTTCAAGTATACAATTAAAATATTTGAAGAAAGTTGCAAATAAATTGGGCATAAGGAGCTAACTAAGTTAGGCAAACTACTTAGAGCCTGTGTGCTGTATCTTTCCTGATCAGGATAAATGCATATATCAACATAATGTCTATATTTTACTATGTAACTGGCTATCAGGTCGGAGCAAATTAAAGAATTAAGTAGTCAATGACATAGACAAACATGCTTCCATTCCTTCATTAAGACCAGAAAAGCCCTGGATGCTTAATATAAATAACCATGAGAAAATGTTGAGAGACATTAAGAGGCAGAGAGAAGAGGGCAGATCTGCTGGGGCTTAGAGATAACAAGATAGGGAGTTTCTTTTTTTTCCTTTATATATCATGGTTTCAAGAAAGCATCAATCTGGGAATACCAAAAGATGTAGATTTTTTTCAATTCTTAAAAGCCTGCTTTATCTACCCAAGTATCAAGTATCTACCTAAGCTGGCTAAAATACTGAAAGCTTAAATTAAGAGATTGCTGGGGAAACTGTGGTTCCAGCTTCACTTAAGACAGTAAAGACCAAGTAGATTTCTACCTTCCCCTTGCTGCATTAAGACAAGACCTACTTCCAGGCGGGCTTGGCCTTGGTCTCAGAAGCAGTCCCGTATAAGCGAGGATCTGGCAGAAGCCAGGCATTTCAACAGTGAAGTCTGGTGAGAACCGGATCCATCACCACTTTAGTAATCACTTTTCCAGTGACTGCTTCAGCACCAGAATTCCTAAGCATTCTCTACTCGTGACCTCTTTTTGTATGAGAAAGTCATATGTGACCCTAGAGAACATAAAGATAGAAAATCAGTTTATAATTCAAATATTTACTTGTATTGGGTCATAAAGAAATGTATTTGGAAACAATCCTTTGGTATACATATAATTTGATTCTTTATTAAAGAGGAAATCAAATTAAAATACTAATGAAATGGGTGAGCTTGTTAATTTTTCCACAAAGAATGAAACCTGGGCTGAATCTGATACTGCAGGTTGCATGGAATCTTCACTGCTCAGGTTTGATTGTCCTGTTGTGTGATCAGAGTTGATTGCCACTTTCATTTTTTAATCTTTAATGCCACTTTGCATGAATACACAAGTACAACAAAAAGGCAGAAGAAAATTTAGGGCCAATTGAGAAGTTATTGGAAATTCTGTCGTAACCTCCAGCCAAAATTCATTTAATGAGTTTTCTATGAAATAAAATTTTGCAAGTACACATTAATTTTGAAAATCAAACATACTACAAAAATATCCAAAGCTATTCTAATTTAATGCTTACATTCCAAAGAAAAACAGTAGAAAAATGTCTTTTTTTCTGTAATTAAACCATTATGTGTCTATAAGGAAAAAAAATCTCTCCATGCAGGGAAAACAAACCCAATACACTGCAAGACACATAGAGTGATCTCAGTCAGAGGTGAGGTTCTGCAGCATCATTCCATGGCGTAGCATGGGCTGGGCCCACACATACCGAAAGTGCTTGAACTGTGTTCAGAGTCAAACTTCAGTGAGGCTGCACAATATAGGAGAGGCACGCATGTCAGAAATACCATAGACTTGTGTGTGTGTGTGTGTGTGTGTGTGTGTGTGTGTGTGTGTGTTTGATTCTGAATAAATTTGTGGTCATTACCTGTTTAGACACCTTTTGTTCTTGACAAAGTGTCCTCAACTTCCACATATTGTCATGCCCTCATATGAAGTCATGATCCACAATGTCAGGTGTGGTGTAAGCGGTGGATCCTTTCCTGATGGAACTGGAGCAGTTTACTACAGATATGCTGGATAACGCTACATATCAATGAAAATGGAACACAACTCCTAAAGCACCCTCGCAATGGCAAAATTCGATCTAGAGTGCAGATGAACTTTTGTGGCATTGAGAATGGAGGGGGGAGGGGAAGAGCACACCTACAGGTGAGAGTGCAGGTGACAGTGCACATAAGACACTGTGAACTGCTGTCTAAACCTGTGCCTCAGTCAGCAATCGTCAATCCGTAAGTGCAAGAAGAAAAGATAAACAGGGATGTCCCTATGGATACAAAACAAGGCCATGACATTAACCTCTAGTCTTTTACCTTCCTTAAGACAACAATCTTTCAGGACAATTTTAAAAACAAGGGGATGGAGAGATGGCTTAGCAGTTAAGGCCTTTTACTGCAAAGCAGAGGGACCTGAGAGTTTGATTCCCCAGTGCCCACGTAAGGCAGTTGGACAAGTGGCCCATGTCTTTGGAGTTCTGTGCAGTGGCTGGAGGCCCTAGCATTGCCATTCTCTCTCTCTCTCTCTCTCTCTCTCTCTCTCTCTCTCTCTCTCTCTCTCTCTCTCTCTCTCTCCTCACTCAAATAAATATTTTTAAAATGTGTTGATTACCAGACATACAGCTAAGCAGAAAGTTTGAAAGTAAGAAAACAATAGAAACCTACCATGTAAAAACTAAAACCTATTTTGTAAAAATCAATTATATGAGATTGGCATGTTGACAACCGATAAAACAGAATTCCATGCTAAAGAATGCACAGCCCAAAATAATGTAAATTCTTACTGAGACGTGATTGAGCAATCTAACCCATTTTCATACGCCACTGAATAAGGTGGCAATTCTGACAGGCTTGCTTTCCCCTCTGTCCCAACTCCAGATGAGGGCTCTGAACATATGTTCTCTTGGATTTCTCCCTAGCCAGGTGTTTCTTTATTCCTTCAAACTGGAGAAAGTCTCTGTCATTTAAATATCTCACAAATTGTTGACAGGTGAGTCACTACTAGTTATTTCATTCTCAAAACCCAAAGCAGAAGCAAAGTGCCAAGAGGACCTTGGAACGCTACTGTGACGCAGACAGGGATTCAAGTCATGGAGGAGAGATGAGGCCTCGCATTTACCTGTAGGTCTTGGAGGTTGTTTTGGCTTTCAAGTCCATAGCATGGCACCCCGTTTTTATGGTCCATGGGAGGCTCTTAGATACAGTCGGAGGGACTCTTTTCTTCTGTTTCTACTTATAACATATTCAGTGCCTAGGGTTTTGTATTAGTCTTTCTTTACAGATAATTGTTATAATTAAACTGAAGATTAAGCCTTCTGAAATATTTCCATTGAAAATATTGGCTCCAAATATTATCCCTTTGAATACATAATGGAGCCCCTAAAGCGTTAGGGAACTCCCAGTGAGAGATAAATGAAAATAAACTCTTCCTGTCTTCCAAGATGCCAAGAAGTCTCCACCATCATACAGTTGACTGTACTCAGCAAGGTGTCCTTACTCTAATCCGCACGGTGTGCTGGAAGGAAAGATATCAACTCTAGAAGATATGATCAAGGCAGAAAGAAGAGAGAGAAGAAAAGATGACTGCCTACTTTGAAAGTGGATCTTTGAATAATGAGGGATTCTCATGTACCTCCTGAAATATTAGACTGCATACAGAGTCTCAAGAAATGACCTTAAGAGGAATGAGAGTCTGGTAATAGTGTAAAATTGTTACCAAAACATAGGAACAAATAATCAAAACTATAACCCAGTAGCATGGACCTCATTTGATTCCTCCAGCTCTATACATACAATATGATATATATATATATATATATATATATATATATATATATATATATATATATAGAATAGATATAAAATGAAGAGCTATATAATGAAGATACTGGGAAGATTGCTCAGTGGATAAAATGCTTGCCTTGTAAGCATGAAGACCTGAGTTCAAATCCACAGCTCCCACCTCATCAAATGTTGGGCAGGACGCTACACACTGGCAATCCAGCAATGGTGAGGAAGAGACTGGAGAATCCCCAAGGCTTGCAGCAAGCTAGTCTAATTAAATTGTTGACCACTAGGTTAAGCAAGAGACTGGTATCTATGAAGAAAATGAGGAGAGTTGAGGAGGACACCTGATTTTAACCTCTTACCACACACAAGCACTCATTCATTCACCCTTACACACATGGAATCACACACATATGTGCACACATGCATGCATACCACACACATGCATTACTTTATATTCCTAAATATGTACACACACACACACACACACACACACATATATATATATATATATATATATATATATATATATATATATATATATATATATATATATATATCATGTATCTGTATTATTTCATTTTATATATATAGTAAAATCAGCTACTATAAATTCATATCTACAGAGGAAAAAAATGCCAGAAACTATTTCAGGTGTCTGAGTGACTAAATATTATGCCTTAAATAAATGCTTTAAATATATTTTTAAAATACAAATTAAAAGCCAAAGCATAATAATGTATTTAAATACTATAAAAATAAGAAGAAGAAAGTCAGAGGAAGAAAAAGAAGTGGAAATTGATAGAAGATAAGCTGATAGAGAAAATGATGAGGACTAGTGTAGAAATTCTTTTCCAGAAGTTTCGAAGAGAGAAGCCATGTCCCTGCCATTGGGAGGTTGAAGCAAGAGTTCTGAAATTCAGAGTTTAACAAAGAGCTGCATACTAGACACAAATTAATGAAATTGTGGAGCACAGCATTGAAAAGAAGACACTGAAATCTAGATCCCAAATATGAGAGAAAACATGCATTATAATGATTTTTTTTGTCTTTTTAAGGCTGGTTTTATTTGGCTTGACACAGTCATTTCCATTTGCACCTCTGTTTCTGTGAATGTCATGACTTCATTCTTCTGTGTGGCTGGGTCAAATTCCCTTGTGCATCAGTAGCCTGTCGTTTTTATCCATTCCTTAGAAATGGACACATAGGCTGGTTCTTGTTCCTGGATATTGTGACCAATGCAGCTGCACAGCCGGATGTCAGTGTCTCTGAGCTCTGCCAGCTGAGAACTCTTCAAGGGCACCCAGGGCTATGGCTCTGTCCTGAGGGAGTTCTGATTTCAGATTCATGAGGAATCTCCCAACTTCTTTCCATGGTAGGCAACACAGGTTTACAGTCTCATGGGCAGTGAATGATATCTTCATTGCTCTCTTTTTTATTTTGGGTGTATGTGCATTTTAAATATTCTCAGTCTGTAATACTCTGTCTTTTCTTTCTCACAGCTTGTGTAAAAATTATCCTTCTAATTTTACTTTTTCATTTCATGTCATTGAATTTTTACAATGCTTATTGACTTTATACAGTGAGTCTTTCCTAACATAGTAGACTATTCCTTTACTGACTGCTGTGCCTCATTCTCTGTGTGTGTGTGTGTGAGAAAGAGAGAGAGATCCACACACTTTTTGTTATACTTTGAGCCCCCCCCAGTGGAAGCCTTTCCCCAGCATGTGGTAAGAGTAACTGTCACTTCCTATTGAAGAGAGAGGTAGAAAACCTATAAGCCTTGATGTTGTCACTAATGGGCCTCCCTGAAGTATGAACATGGAACTTTCATGGTCTCATACATTTTAGCATCTGAAGGACTATCCTCTAAGGCTTTCATGTTGGCCAAGAAAAACTCTATCCAAGTTCATTGACTGAAGAAGAGCTCACTCACTCATGGCGAATGAGACAGAGGAATCAAGTTCAACTCCACTCCTTGAGAATGGAGGTTGGCAGTGTGTAAACCCTGAGTGGACTAGAAGGAATTTCTCCAGGGCACTGGGGAGAGACTGACTAACGTACCTCTATTTGCTTCTAGCAGCACATGAAAGATGGCCATGGATCCTCTTAGTGAAATATCTCAAAGTGATGGCTCCTACCTCCTTCAGAAAGACACTTCTGGTTTGTGGATGAGTTATGTCTGAGAAGTAGAGAAATAATTTATAATATCAACCTTTTAAAGTAAGTGTTCTATGGAAAGGCAGATTAGGGACTAACAATGAAGAAGAAATCTATCTGAAATAAAACCTTAATAAATGTTAAAATTGTCTTGATTAGAACTGAGAAGAATCATCTGCTCAGTGATTGCTTTTTTCTCAATATTTTTAATATTCATTGCAAATAATTAGATACATTGCATGAGCAAGTCTTATGGTGGTCCCCCCATTTCCCTCCTCCTTGTCCCCACTTAGCTGGGGGCCTTCCTGCACAAAGCCTCTGAATGTCAGCCCTACCCTCCATCACCGCACCTGTGTGTCCTGATGCAAAGTGCAATTCCATGAGGGAAAGACCCTCATCTCCTGCAATGGTTAGGTTGGGGCAGTACTGCTGTGTGTGCTATTGGGAAAGAACCTTACAATATTTCTCCACAGTTATCTATCTAAAGATTCCTCCTGCCAATTGACCTTCAAGATTCTCTGACCTTCCAGCAAGTAGACTTTCTGTTAATCATTTTTTTTAAAAAAATATTTTACTTATTCATTTTCAAGCAGAGAGATACAGAGAAAGAGAGAGGCAGAGAGAAAGAGAGCATACCAGGGCCACCACCTTGTGGGTCTGGCATGCATATGTGGGTCCTGGGAAATTGAACCCAGGGCCTTAGGCACTGGAGGCAAGTACTTTAACCGCTGAGCCATCTCTCCAGCCCCTCTGTTAATCTTAAAAAAATATTTTATTCATTATTTGCAAGGAGAGAGATTGGGAGAGGGAGGGAGAGAGAGAAAGACAGAGAGAGAATATCAGAATCTACTACCACTGCAAACAAACTCCAGATACATACACCACTTTGTGCATCTGGCTTTATGTGGTTACTGGGGAACTGAACTTGTACTGTCAGGGTTTGCAAGCAAGTGCTTACCTGCTGAGCCATTTCTCCAACCAACTTTGTCTTTTGAAATAATTTTGCTTTCATAGCCTTCTCTGCCAGTACTTTTTGTTGTTTTATCTTATTTTTATTTAATTATTTATTAATTTACTTATTTTTGGTTTATTGAAGTAGGGTCTTGCAAGTCAGTTAACCTGGGAAAGGATAATAAGAGACAGACACTGAGGAAACCCAACACAATCCAAAGCAGAAATCCAGAAACTCTTAAGACCTCAACAGCAAAGCAGACTGAAAACTCACCCACCATCCCTCAGGGGTCTGAGCAGAAGAGAGGGGGCGGAAAGATTATAAGAGACATGGTGGGGGAGAATACCCAGAGTCATTGCCCCCCTCAGCAACAACACACACTCATACACAAAGAAAACATGGCTCCCTGTGATATAATTCATAAAACCCCCACCCCATGGACTGATCCAGTAATCCCAGTGAGGAGGTCCTCCAGAGGGTTTGGGACAGGGAGGAGGGAAATGGGGGTACCATCACTAGACTTGCTCATATAATGTTTCTAATTATGGACAATAAATATGTTAATAAAATAAGCATTCCCCAACCAAGGGTGAAAGCAGCTTGGATTAAAGGAGATATGTGAGGTTGAGTAGCTTTGGTATCCAGAGAGCAGTAGGGGCTTTGCTCTGGAGTCTCCGAGTTTACACTCCATGAGATACTGACTTGGTTCCCAGTACCAGGTATGAATTCTCTCCCACTGGGTGGGCATCGTGTCCAATCATAAGGCGGTTGGCTACCCACTTGAGCTGGGTGACACTATTGCACAGGTGTGTATTTCTGGCCTTATTGGTTGGTTTCATAGCTTTCAGAGTCCCTCCTTATTCACACTGTTGTTTGTAGTGATTGTCTCCATGCAACTCCCATAGAACTTTCCAGGGCCAGGAGGGAACTGTTTCCCTTATCAGATCCAGCTTGGCGACTTGATGTCCTGTTCCTAAACCCTGTGGTGTCTTCAACAATTGAGTCTTACCTTTTTAGCCAAGACAGGCAATTGAGTGCTTTAGTAATGGCCTGCATTGTTTTGGGGACTTCAAAGGTCTCTCTGACCAGCAGCTCACTGTGGCGGGGGGGGGGTAACCCTATTCCAGGGCTCAGATTTATCAGCCAGAGTCTCTGGTTTTAAGATTAAGCTTTTACCATCTTCTACACAGTGTGAGGAGAGAAGAGAACATGGGATGGCTTTCTCTTGCTGCTCATCTGTGTATTGCTTGAGGCAGAATACCCACTCTACCCAGCTACTGTCCAGTAGTGAACCCCCAAAACTCTCAATCTCTGCTTCCACCTTTTTGTGTGGAGAAAAGATAGCATTTTTAACAAATGGTTTTGGAGAAACTGAATAACCACCTGTAGCAGAATGAACTTAGACTCACTTTTCCAACCCTGCACAAGGATCGACTACAAATAGGTTAAGGATGTAACCTCAACAGAGAACCTGAAACTCTAAAACATCTAAAAGGAAAATATAAGGAGAATTCTCCATGATATAGGCACAGGGAAATTCTTTCTGAATAAGAATCTGGTAGCCCAGGGAATTTCTTCACAGTTATCGTTTATTGAATGATAAGAGAAGATGGGTTTGGTCAGGACTCTACTGGTCCAGCTGGAGTTGGGCTCCATTCAGCACATAACGACCTGGACCCACCCTCTGCTGGCATAATGATAATCTGTGGCTGTTTGATTTTCTTCTAGAGAAGACCACATGTCATAAGGTACACTATAAAGCTGGTGCTACTACATGCTCTACTGGGCAGAATGACAAGTGATGGCTTCCCCAGAGTCACCATCAAAGACAGATTGAGTGACTCCTATTCTATGATGAACACACACGCCAGGGCTTCATGCTGCACTGCGCCCACTGAAGTGGGAGTCTTTGCATTTGCACTCTGGGAAGAGCTTTCGTCAAGCTGCCGGAGTGAGTGGAACTCTGAGCTCTGCTTCTAGTGTGCTCACCTCTATCAGAGCACTGCACAAACAAAGGAAAACCATTGGAAAAGAGGTTAAACGCCTCTGGTATTTTAGGACATGTTTTTCTTCTCACTGGGAAAACATGTATGTAAACTGTCCAAGATGATCCAAACATTCCTAAGGATTCTGGTAGGTTCCAAATGTCTGTGGATTTATATGTTTGCAGGGTCATGCTCTGGGGATGTCCCTTGCTGACACGTGATCACCTGTGGTACAGGTGAAGACAGTGCTCCCAGAAGGTTTTAAAAACAGAATAAAAACAATTCCAGTGCCATTGGCTTCTGCAGAAGTAAGCATGCTTGCAAAGAATGGACAAAGACAAAAAGAAGTAAAAGGAAGTTGGTGTACAGGGAAGAAGTCTGTGACTCTTTTTTCTCATTCGCAATGTGGTAACGACCCTAAGAAATGTCATTCAGTTCCTATACCCACTGCGTCAATTACAAAAGGGAATAATATTGACAGTTAATATGAAAGTTTTAGCATAAGAAAAAATTTAAACATCAAATATGTGCATGGCAATGACTTTAAAAGAAATTACAGGTCCATATAATTGTACAAGTGATTTCCTCTTAATATTTAAGAAACAAAGATACAGAGTCGAGAAAAAACCTAGACTAATATACTATTTTTATAAATAAGTAAGGAATAGTTTAAGAGAGAAAAAGAACTGGATAATTTAGCTAATGAATATATTTATCAGTGTTCTTGAATAGCATATACAAGACCTCAGAAAATATAAAGATGTTTATTGAATATAATATAACAAGACCTCATAAAGTATAAACATATTTATAAAGCTCAAGAAGAATTTATTGATGATACAAAAGGGTATTTTAATTTTTAAAAGAAATGTTCTAAAGTAATTCACCAAGTCTTCAACACTGGAAAGGAGAAAATGCAAAGCTAGCAGTTCAACATTTAGAGAACATCTTTAATAAACCGACTAAACACTCCTAATAACAAATACAAATTCTCATTAAAGTAAGGAATCAAAGAGAATTTATCAGTTCAGCAAAAGTTCAAAAAGTGAACCAAAACCTATAGCATGAGAATGCCTTGTTGGGCATTAAAGTGTTCCATTAATAGCAGGAACAAAATATGAGCATCTCTTTTAACTATGTTGGACAATCACTGAGCCAGAGCACGCGCCTGAATAAGGAAAGAAAAACTTCAGAGGTACACGCACATTAAAAGGAAAGGTCAAAAATACCTGATTTATACTAGGGAATAAGTTTGCAGATGCGACCCTGAACTAAGCTGAGACGCATGGGGTATGCTTTCATAATTTGGAAACTCAAACAAGATGAATATACAAAAATAAGATGCATTTCCACGTGTTACACCAATTAAAAACTTGAAATACTGGGAAGGAACTGATGACAAGAAAGCGTAACCAATCATGTCTCTAAGCATCCCTTTTCAGCAATTTTCAAACTTTATTGGGGTACATAAAAGAGGTATATAAGCGGAGAAGGAGAGTGTTCACACAAGATTATCATGTGTATGGCATGATGTTATAAAGCTGCCAGGTTTGTTACTAAATTAAACTACTACTTCATTACAGTTCAAAACTTAATTGAATATGTGTGTGTGTGTGTGTGTGTGTGTGTGTGTGTGTGTGTGTGTGTGTATTTTAGCCCAGGCTGAATTTATACTGAATATCTTCCTGCTTCAGCCTCTTGAGTGCTGGGATTTTAGGGGTGCTCTGTGTTCCATCACATATGGAGTCCAGGGTGGTCAAGTGGTAGAATCTCTACCACTGACCTCCACCCACATTTCTCTAAAATATTTAACAATAATATCCTAAATATTTTCCTGGAACAATATTGTCAAGAATTAAGACAAAAAATTTATATTCATTTATAAATGTACAAAAGATTATTTGGGGGTAGCAGGTTAAAACATTTAAGAGTAAACTAGAGAAATCATGACCTCCTCTTTGGCTTCTCTGAGTTTCAGGTTCCTCTTGTGAAGAATACAGAGCAATCATCCATTTACATGAAGTTATTTCCAAGCTAAGCATCAGATGATTCCATTCAATTCAAATATTTTACCAAAAAATGTAATATTCATGATACCTCTATAAGATGGAAATTATTTTTCCAGGTGACTTATATATCCCATTACACACCATCTTCACGAGGCAGGGATAATAACTACTTGGAGGTTATCTGAAGCTTATGAAGATTTCTTGTTCAAATCCACTGAGCTTATCCACAGTGGAGCTGGTATTTGAGCTCCAGTTTCTGTGCCCTTTCCAGGATAACAGGAATAACCAGGACCTCCCAAGGAGCAGAGTGGTTCCTATAGAACTCAAGACAAGTTCTTGCTGTGGCATTTTTCAATTCTGAGAATCATTTATACAACTTTTTTTTTCAAGGTGTAAATAACTCATTGTGGGAACTTGGTTCTTGGATGTTATACTTTTGGATGTATCACATGAGATTAGAGCAGAATTTAGGTCAGTATTAGCATTTCTGTGACATTTTGATTGGACAGAAGAATAATGGAAAACAAACAGCCCATGTGGCTGGTGAGCAGAAATGGAATTAAAGGATTCAGACGGCTGGGAACTAGCAGAGACATCTCTCCCCAAGAGCCCACGGGGACAGCAAAGACACTGCACATCAAAGGAGGACTCCAAGGGAACAGATAATGTGACAACTAAAACCCACAATACTTAGAAGCCTTCAAATCCTGGCCAAAAGTAATGCTTCCAAACTTGAGTTAGTACAGCCTGGGCATTTTGTCAGCTGCAAACTACATTTTCCCATCTAGTTCACTCATTTTTTTTCATTCTTATCCATTCTCTCATTCCAAAAGTAAACATTTGTGGTGCTTCCGGAATAATCTTACCTCTACAACTAAGTCTCATTTTTTTTTTTTAATCAGTGGGCTTGAATAGCGATGGAGTCAGACAGAAGTAGAAGATGGTGAAGAACTAGATACTAAATAAGATAAATCTGTCCAACTCCTAACTCCTGTCTTCCCTTCCCCTCACAAATGTCAATCTATTGGGAGGGTCCCTGAATGTGTCAGCATGCAGGATCTTAGAAGGGACCCTCCCTATCAGCCTTCGCTGGCCTGGAATCTGCTGTCACTTCTTTGACAGTGTTTAGTAAATACTGTCCAAGAGAAAAATGGCCTGATTCGTTTTCCTATTCTTTTGCCTAATTTATTTTTTTCCATTTCTTTTTTTGTGAAAAAGAAATGAAGCTGTGTAGAAAGGACTCATAGGATCAGCAACATTATTTCTTATATTATGAATCATATGAAATACTGTCCAATATACACAGAGAGAAACATACATATTTAAATGTATGTGAAATGTGTATATGAAAAATTTTAAAAAAGATCTTTAAATGTTTAAAAAGAAAAAAAAGTTGAGGATTACTTAATCTTTGATTCAGACAAAATAGCCTCAGCTGAACTGTCTAAACAGTTCGACTCAAAGATTGTTTGTGTATGAACTAAAGTAGCACAATTTTCTTCATTCCAAACACCAATTTAGTCACTCTCTCAAACGACGCAGAGAGTCATCTTTAAATCATCAGCAGGCTCAAACTATTGTTTGTTTTCCATTTCTGGATCATTTACATTTATATGTTTATTTGTCGGATGGATCTCATATTCTACTGGGTTCAAGTCCTATTACACTTCTGATCATTATTTCAATCCGTGCTCCACATAAATGGCTTGGTAGAGGATGCAATAAAACCACGCTTTATAACACTGAGTCCACTCATGCCATTACAGAAAACACAGTGTCAGCTATTTCATTTCCATTACATATCCTATTCGTTCCAAAATTATATACACAGCCATAAAAATTTGCTTGGCTGTGAGGTATTAACTTAGCCCACGAATAAACAATTAGATAAAAACCACAAAATAGCTAAGACAATTGATTAAGAGTAAAGTTTGAGTCAACCATGTATCTGACCTGGGCTCCGGGTCACTAAAAAGGGACACTTTCTGCCTTAACAATGAAAGTCTCCTGGGGGAAAAAAAAAATTCCTAGGTGCAGGCACAAATGCCTGACACTGGTTATTTGTTGAATGGGTTTCTATATTTTGGCATTTTTGGGAAACAAAAGGGATTCGAGTAGGGATAAAATATACAAGTTAATATTTTGAAATGTCAAAAGAAATTTTACCTGAAGAGCAAGGACATAGACCCCCAAACACAGAAAGATCTATCTGATAAACAAAGGAGGAAAATGTTCAGAAATTCAAGTGACAAGCAAAGGTAAATACCTTTTTCCTGGTTTATAAAAGCCAATGTTCCTTAATATTTAAGGTGTAGTAATAATGCAGATGTCACCCAAACTGTCTTCTCAATCACTGACAGTGTCCTGGCTCAGGCTGCTTTGGTCATTCTGCCGAAGAGCTGATGTGCTCTACAACACACAATTATTTCTCATAGCCATGAAGGCTCACATGTGTGTGATCGGTCCCAGCAAGTTCAAGTTCTAAATAACAGCCCTCTTTCTGGCTTTTTAAAAATCAGTGATGTTTTCATTGCCTTTTCTCATGAGGAATGGGGTATGCACTTCCTCCCTTGTCCTCTTCTAAGACGCTAATGTCCTCATGAATGCCTTTACCTCATCTTACCAAACTCCCCGCCACAGGCCCTAACTCCCCAGGTCATCACTTCAGAGGTGATATTCATATATATATATATATATATATATATATATATATATATATATATATATATATATATATATATATATATATATATATATATATATATATATATATATATATATATATATTCATATATATATGATATTCATATATATATGATATATATGTGATATTCATATATATATGTATATATATATATGAATATCACCTCATATTCATATATATATGAATTTTGGAAGAATACAAATATTGGGTCCATAATAGATTTTTCTCTTAACGTGTTCTGTGGCCAAATAAAGATCCCAAGAGTTCCTGACCTTTGTGACTACTTTATACAAGACCTGATCACTACACTCTCCATGAGGGATCCTTTTACACTACACAAAGGAAGACTGACAGTGAAGATCCAAATGGACTGCTTGATTTCTCATTTTCATTACTGTGCCCTGCTCTACTACAGATATTCTGGAGGCAAGTGCCTTAACCGCTGAGCCATCTCTCCAGCCCTATTTATTCATTTTCAAGCAGAGAAATGTGTGTGTGTGTGTGTGTGTGTGTGTGTGTGAGAGAGAGAGAGAGAGAGAGAGAGAGAGAGAGAGAGAGAGAGAGAAAGCCACCTTGTGGGTCTGGTTTATGTGGGCCCAGGGGAACAGAACCGGGTCCCTAGGCACTGGAGGCAAGTGCACCAACCGCTGAGCCATCTCTCCAGCCCTTCTACAGATATTCTTGGGGGAAATGGGTCAATAGGTAAAAGTACTTGTGCAATCATGAGAGATCTGAACCTCATCTAATCCTAAACACCTGTTTATAAAGCCAGATATGCCCATAATGCTTGTAACCACTGTGCTGAGGGGGTGGTAGAAATAGGAGGATCATTGGAACTCACTTATCAGCCAGTCTAGGCAAAACTAAGTGAGTTCTGTGTTCAGTGAGTGATCCTATGTCAAGAAAGTAAGGCAAAAGACAGGGAGGGGATACCTTCCAGTGTGTTGTTGGCCAAGGAGATTCCTGAGGCCCTCAAAATATTACAGGCCATTGCCAAGGCTCTTGATTGGCCACCAGCATGAGATGGTAAGACCCTATTGCTGAAGACCACATATGGTTGGGTGCAGTCACTGAGAAACCAAGCTGGAGCTGAGCTGGAACCCTCCTATTCCCAGTTAACCAGCTGACAGAAAGCTGGAAAATGCTACAGCTGCATGCAGCCCTATGGGAGAGAGAAGTCACCAATGGTGGTGAACAGCAGTGGACCTTGCAAGCCTTAAGACTGGTCAGCCAGGCCAAATGTGTCAACTGGGGCAATAGTGGCACCTCTATTGTGGGGAAACCAACCACTCTCTAATTAGACTGGAGGCTGGCTCCACAGCAGGGAAAGCATACCTAGTACTGAAGACCTAGTAAAAACCCTATAGTGGGAGAAGTCATGAGCCCTAGGAGAGTAACATTGGCTGTTATCTGGATAAATGAATATATTATGTACACCAAACTGCCTTATAAGCACTTTTTTCATAATTAAATTTAACTTTACTTTTTTTTTTCTTTTTAGAATGTAGGGTCCAATCCAGGTTGATATATTGTATTAGGTCAGTGTTGTGGTCAGCATTCTAATTGCTGAGCAGAAAGAACCCAAACAAAGTGGCTTGTAGAGGAATGGGTTTATTTGGCTTATGGACTCGAGAGGAGACTCCATTCTGGCAGGGAAAACGATGGCATGAGCAGAGGGCTGGACATCACCTCTGCCACAGCACTGCAAACAGCGGCAGGAAGGTGTGCCAAATACTAGCAAGGGGTTGCTGGCTTATAACCCCATAATCCCGCCCCAACAACACAGCTCAACTGAGGTTGTAAAACCCAAATAGCCATCAGCTGAGGATCGATCTATCAGAACACATTCATTTGTTTGTGGGGGACACCTGGATCAAACCATTACAGTCCGCCCCTGGCCCCCACAAACTAATAATCATACATGATGCAAATACAATGCATTCAACTCAACTCTTAAGTCCCCACAGCTTTCAACTGAGCCATAATACCAAAAATAAACCCGTAATAGCACAGAACATTCACAATGCAAAACATGAGGCACAGCAAAAACAGATTGACTAATACAAGATTTAAAACAAACAGGGCACCATCAATCTCTAACTCCAAGTTCAATGATTCTAACCAATAACATGAATCTCTTGGAGATTCAATTCTGCCCTTCCAGCTCAGCTACACACAGTCTGGGAAAACGTCATCCGGTGCTGGCAGCTCGCCTTGGCACTGATCCATAGTCCTGGAATTCTTTGGGTCTCCATTGCAACCCACAGTTCATCCTCATGGCTCCATCGGTCTCCATGCAGGCAACCTTGCACACCTGCTTCACATACCGATGGCCATTTTTCAAAAACAAAACTGTGTTGCAAATCCAATGACCCTCTTTTTCTAACCAATCTCCATTCCACAGAACCAGGTGGGCTACCAACTTGTTAATCCAGGGGGGATCAAAGCATTTAGGCACCTTTTTCAAAGAGACTACATTCTTCCTGTTATTCCAATGCAGAGCAGCTGGCCCAATCTCAATGGTTGTCATCTCTCAAACAATTGCAGGTGAACGGGCAGCAGTTTCGACCCAAAGATCTTTCTTTCTGTGCCATCTCCATCTGCTCACACCAGTCCATCTTTTCATAAAGCAACCCTGCACAGGTTTCCAGGATACAGGCAGGCAGAACGCAGTGAGCCTCTCACACAAAGTGCTTTTGGCACAGTCCTTACCAAGTTCTTTCTCACCCTCGTAAGCCAAACCTCACAGACCATAGTTCTCACTACATTAGGGTCTTGTAACTCTGACCAGAATGGTCCATGAAGCGTACTGACACCACTGCAAGGCATCTCTTAGGCCAAGATTTCAAATCCTTCCACATTCCTCCTGTAGATCACTTCCAGAAGACCAAAGCCACAAGATCAGGGTTCTAGCAGCAACAGATGACCCCATGTCCTGGTACCAAAACTGTTGCAGTCAGCTTTCTAGTTGCTGCGCAGAAAGAACCCAAACAAAAGTGGCTTGTAGAGGAATCGGTTTTTTGGCTTACGGACCCAAGGGGAGACTCCATCCTGGCAGGAAAACGATGGCATGAGCAGAGGGCTGGACATCACCTCTGCCACAGCACTGCAAACAGTGGCAGGAAAGTGAACCAAATACTAGCAAGAGGTAGCTGGCTTATCACCCCATAAGCCTGCCCCAACAACACAGCTCTACTGAGGTTGTAAAATCCAAACTGCCATCAGCTGAGGATCGATCTATCAGAACACATTTATTTGTTTGTGGGGGACACCTGGATCAAAACATGACAGTCAGCATGTTTCTTTTTTATTTTCTTATAAGCATTTTAAAAAATGAGCATCCCCATATTATAATGTTACTCTCACTTTTGGTTAGAGGAGCTTTTTTTTTTTTCAGATGGCAGTGACCACTGTTATAACACAAAAGACCCCATAGTGCTGAGAAGAAGGACAATGGAGTGTTCAGCAACTGGGATATCTCCTTCACACTTTCCAAGGCTCAGGGCCTATTGAGGAAGATGCTTACAACGCAAACTTCCAGACAGAAAACAGCCTTGGTATTCATGACTTCACAGTGCCTAATGATACATAATGGGAGGAAAAGATGATGAAACTGAAGCAAAACAGAGACTATTGAGAGGGGGAAGAGATACGGGAGTGGTAAGGAGGTAATCATAATGGTTTATAGTCTATAGTGATGGAAGCTATCAATAAAAGTTCAATAAAAGAAAATGAGGCAAGAGAGCGGCATAAGAGGACACCAGGTACATCCATGGTGTGCACATGTGTGTACATGTGTGCAATGTACACATACATGCATGCCATACACTCTTAAAATATTTAACTTATCAAGTATGTAAGCTAATTCATGTTATTGAAGAAATACTATGGGACATTCCATGCTATTCTTTTTCTGTGTGTCCATAATGAGTTGCATTGTTTAGTGGGCCAGCAATGACTTGTTATCCCCAATTCCTCATTGCCCCCCTTCCCCATCCCAAGTCAGCTGGATATTCTCCTCTATGGGCCATCTGTATCAGTCTTCCTGGTAGGGGACCATATTCTTGTTAGAATTACAATGGCCAGTCTATAATTTAGGAGCTCTGTAATCATGGGCGTGTTGACCTCCCCATGCCTCTGTTTCCTCATCTCTAAGATGGTGACACAGTCTGGGAGACATAGGTTGTGGTGAGAATTATACACATTGATGGATGACCATTAACCCAGCATAATATCTGGCACATAGTAGCAATAAATTACAAATTGAGGAATGAAATGGTGTAAGCCTACTGAGTCATATACTCCTAGCAATAATTCTCCGAATCATACACCTATAGATAAGAAATCATCATATTGATAATGACCTGATAGCAGTACCCAAACCTGTGTCCCAAGATTCTGCAAATCTATGACCCAAATGGCAAGTAAAGATAAAAGAGCAGTAATCAAAACTTCCCTTTTTAAAACAATTCTCAATAGTTAAGATTTTCTTGATAATTCATAAACGGTTTCCACATCCTTTTAAAATCCTAATACTTCAAAGCTAAGTGTTAAATAATCTGATCAGAACACGAAAGTACTTATCTTAAGTATAATTTGTTAGCTATCGCTTTTGCCTGTTAGAGAGCTGTGCTATTAATATCATGCTTAGTATTTTCATTCTGGTAGAACATTTTATAAAAGTGATTCTCATAAATTAACTTAAATCCATTTAGCATTTACTTTCATAAAATGTAGAAAAAATATTAAAGATGAAATTATCAAAGTCAAATGTAGACACACTTTATAGATTGATTTCAATAAAGCATCTATTATCAGAAGCAAACATATTTTTGATCTGAAACATGAAACAATATATTTCTTATAGATTATTATGCATTTCATTAGAAATGATAACCAATGCAAAAGAAATGTTAATCTGATTTATGTAAAAGTAAAGCTGTGAAATTATCCCTCAGACAGGAGAGAAACTCCCCTCCTAATTGTCAACACTAGGGCCACTTGGAGGCCTATGGAAGCCAGAGGCAGACTGACTCTGGAGAGGGAAATAACAAGTACTAGATGTTCTCTGGTTACTGGGGTGTTTTCTCTCTCACTGGGTAAACCCCAACAAGTGTGTCACTTCCAAAAGGATACAAAAAATATGAACCTAATAAATGTGCTCTGGGCAAAGCATGTTCAGGGATACTGCAAGGTCCTTGGCACTCAGATGGCTATACACACAAAAATACCCCATAGCATATGTCTGGGAAAAAGCAGAGAAGAGTGGGGCTAAAACTCCTCTCCACTGACTGCCCACGGCTCAGAATCTACTGAGACACTCAGCTGCTGAGCCACCTGTCCTGAGCTCTGCCCCTGGCTTCACCAAGCTCTTGTGTGTACAGTGAGGGCTGTGTTACAGAAATGCCTGCATCCTTCCTCCCACCCCCTGTGTTGCCCCAGACTCCCTGTTCAAGTCCTGTAACACTAATGCAGCAGTCTCTGTAGTACCTTTGACCACCCAGTGCATCATGGGAGAGAACACCAGTGTCAGGAAGCGCTATGGGAACAATTTATCCTCTGTGAAATCTCCTTTAAAAGATCCACATTCAAAGAGATCATAAAAAGTAAGAACAATGAGATCCATATAAATAAGGCATGTGAGTTTTCAGCTAAATTTGGAGAACATGAACTGAGATTAAAACGTAGATTTTTTTGTTTGCCTAAGAACAGCCTGTCTCTGCAGTTACAAAGAGAGACATGAGCTCCACATCAGCAACACAGATAAGAAGTAGCCATCTGACATGTGTACCTGGGAAGGTTCCCTGGACAGGTGACATTTTCAGATGAAAAGGAAAACGTGAATTGAAATTATCCAGGCCAAGTTTTGGGTAAAGCACACATCAGAAGTAGGAATGGGAAGCCATTGGAATGTACACATGTGTGTGCACACACACAAGTGCACACATGCACACACGTGCACACACATGAACACACACACATGCACACATGCACACACACACAAGATTAGGACAGAAGACATAAGCCAGAGAAAGAAGCACAACCTACCTGAACCAGGATCCAGTGAGGATACTGAAGTTTCTCCTAAGAATAGTGGAAAACAACTGAAGAATCAAAACAAGACAATTACATGACCGACTTCCTTTTGATCAGACCTGCAACTCCCTGTCCCAGTCATTGAATCCTTCCCACACTGAGCTGTTGGTCAAAGAGACCTACAGGGTCACCAAAACAAGACAGGCTTCTGTCAAAGCTCTTGAATACCCACCGTAGGCCAAAGGTAAGATCCTATTGCTGAAGAAACCACAGAAAGACATCAAACAACACCAAGAGACTCCGTGAGATCCAGAGTGGTATCCAGTACCCAGATGGTAGCAAGTGCAATGTTGTAAGGCACAACATAAGCTTCCAGGGGAAATCGGTCAAGGATACATGGAGATAGCAGAGACCACTTACACAAAATACAATCTGTTGCCATAGGAAGGCTGAGCACACTTCCTTCACACTTCCTTCTGGGAGAGATATAAGGACTGAGAAATGATCAATGGTACAATAGAGGTGCCAAAATCCAGGAGTAGGGGTTTTCATCAGCTTTTAAATTGGCCAAGAAATCTACACAGTGACAAGGTACCCTTAACTAGAATTGGGACTCAGGGAAAATTCCTATGGGAACCAAAAACCAAAAAGAAATCCCCATTACAAGAGAACTACAGAGAGGCTAATCTCATTAGAATTTTGCCAAATTAGAAATGTGTGTCTCATTTAACCTATACTGATCTCACACTCCAATGGAGATTCTGTTTGTATTTTTCAGAAGGCAGTGAGAGAGCTGTGGTCATCCCAACTCCACTGATGAATCAGAGGCCCGAAGGCTGATATCCCAGCAAGAGATGAACCACCCCAGGCCTATCGTGTAGCCCCAAGTGAAGCACTTGAGACAGTGGTGGGGCAAGAAAGAGACCTATAACCACAGTCAATCAGTCAACCCAGGATAAGTCAGTGAGACAGACACCAACGACTTCCAATACAACTTAAAGTAGAAGCACAGAGACTCTTAAGTTCACAACAATAAAACAGACTTAAAACTCACCCTCCATGACTCAGGGAACTGCGCAGAAGAGGAGGTGGAAAGAGTGTAATAGCCATGGTGGGAGAGATCACAGAGAGACATTACCCCCTTAGCTATAATTCATAGAGTGGGGGAAACCTTGTTGCCCCCTGTGCTATCCATAACCCCTTACAAAATGGATGGATCCACTGTGCCCACCGAGGAGGATACCCAGTAGATTGGGGACACAGGGGAGGAAAAAGGGCATATAAACACAATATTTACTCAATCAATGTATCTAATTTTGGGCAATAAAAATAAAATTTAAGAAAATATCATAAGACATCAAATTAGTTGGCAAAGACTGAGGAGATATGAAGGGAGTCAGATGTAGAAAGCATTTCAACAATAAAAATGGCTGAAGGCAGTTACTTGGTGTGTAGGATGGAGGAAGACTTCGAAATCCTCAAATAATTCATAGAAATTTAAAACTGCTAAAATCTGAACAGAGGAAATTACTATTATATTAAAACCCTCTATTTTTCTTCTATCTATAAAATTAAGAGTAAAAGGCAAAAAAATGGGAATTTTTAGATATAGACGAGAGATCACTCAGAGAATTTAAGAAATGAGAACATCTAAATGAAAGAGACACAAAGAACACGTAAGTAAGCTGGTCTGTTCGTATCACAGTATTACTAAGCAATGAAAAGAATGAACTTATCAACCAACATTAAGACAGAACATCTCTAAATTCATGTTAAGTGAAATATCTTTGCCTGAAATAGGTACACACTGTATTTCAATGATATAATAATATTCTTGAACCCAAAGATCTAAGGTATCAAAAATGTTAGTGACTGAGAACAGAGAAGGCAGAGAGATGTACATATAAAATTCAGGACAGTTTTTCGGGTGAGGAAAATAATTTGTTTGGTACAGGAATAATGCATCTGTACCATCATACACATCAAATCCCTAGAGCTTCAATGAAAACTAATAAACCCTAAACTAAATTATGATTATCAATAGAGGCTCAACAATTACAACAATTGTAATACCCTAATGTGAGATATTATCAGTTATAACCATCAACAAAAGGGGGAAAAGGAAAAAATATGGCAACTAATTTCTGACTATTTTTTACATATATGATATTGCTCATAAAAATGCTTCTTAGGAAAAATAGAATAAGACACGTTATCAAAATCAAAGAGAGGCCAGAAGAATTTAAAGATAAAAGTTGTTTCCAAATATCTGAAAAAAAATAGCAACAGACAGTAAAAAGAATATGAACAGATTGAAAACTAAGGTATAGATAATAACAGTGACCTAATGGAGAAAGAGAAGGCACGAAGAGAATCAGAAAGTTGGGGTAACTATGGTCACCAAAGGTCATAGGTAAAACACAAGAAAAAAATAACCAGAATATCACTTGGGACAAGGTATATCCCATAGGCCAAAGGGAGGTGAACATGGGAAGGTAAAATTTTCATAGGAATGTTCTGTATGATATAACCAAGGAACTACCATAACATATGGGGACCTCCTATCTGAAAATGGAAGAGTAATGTCTTCTAAAGCTGATGATTAGACAAGGGAAAGTGTAAAGAAGCGGAGAGCTATGCAGAAGACACAGATACAAATTCCAGAATTGAGGAGACAGACCACAGTGGCTCATCTACACGGGCAGACTGACCATGTATGGCACAGCAAGACTGCTTGGAATTGTCTGCTGATCAGCCAGAAATCAACACACTTTGGAGCTCAAAAACAAAACACAAATTAAGAGACTTTTACAAACCTAATAACTATGGAAAATTTGAATTCACCCACTATGACTCAGGGAAATTTGAGGAAGAGGGGGCGGAAAGAATGTAAGAGTCATGGGGGGGGGGAGAATAACTAATGCATATGAGGGATTGTCATCATGGATTCAGTGGCTTTATCTAAGAACCTATGATACTGAACATATTGTTGTGTTAATATATATAATTGTAAGCCAATAAAAATGTTTTGTTTTAAAAAACTACCAAAATGTATCCCTTCTTGCCTTCTAAATCCTATTATTGGAATGCAAAACCTGTCTCTATGGTGCTTGATTCTTGCTGTTCCTCTGGAGCTCTGTCACTCACTCCCAACAAATAATGCCTTCATCTATTCCATGATCTAAGATCAAACACTCCCCACGTCCTTAAATGCTTTCACACATGACTTCTCATGCTGTCCAAGGGATTTTCCAGTCACAGGAACTGTGAATTCAGAATCATACATATGCTTAGGTCAAGAAAACTTGGCATCTTTGAAATCAAAATTTCAAAGGAGCAAAAGGAACAACATGAGAAAGAATTTGATGTCACACCTTTCCTTAACAAAATATCAAAAATATCAATCACTCATCGACAAAGTGAGTAGGATAAACTCTTAACCAGAAAACCTGGGAAGAAATGGTTCTTCTCACAGCCAAGCACAGTGGCTGGCAGGCATCAGTGGTAAAAACTAGTTAGTAGGCTAAATTAGGCTTAATGACCAGGAGTTCTACACAAGCCTGGGCAATGCAGCAAGATTCTGTCTCAAGACAAAAGCAAACACTACATCAAATAAAAAGTAATATCATTGAATCTATGACAACCTGTCCTCCTAATATATATATATATATATATATATATATATATATATATATATATATATATATATA
Source organism: Zapus hudsonius (assembly GCA_004024765.1). Lineage (NCBI taxonomy): Eukaryota > Metazoa > Chordata > Mammalia > Rodentia > Dipodidae > Zapus > Zapus hudsonius. Next base: position 5,845 of record PVHP010016880.1, on the reverse strand, counting down.
TATATATATATGTGTGTGTGTGTGTGTGTGTGTGTGTGTATGTGTGTGTGTATGTATATTCATTATTCATTAATGAATGATGTATTCATTCTCTTCCAGTGATGAGAAAAGATATTTATTATGCAGTTGAAGAGAAGGCAGTTTCTTTGAGAAAAAAGCATAATGAGCAAATGTGGTTATTCAAATTGCTATTTTATTTCAGAAGTTAACTATAAATTTAAATTTTTATAGAACAAATGGTTTTCTTGGCTGACTGGTCATTTCTTGCCTTGAAGTAGAAAACACCTCTAATACCACCTTCATCAAATCTCAGGGGTGAACCATGTAGGTCTATAATGCCCTAATGGCAATTTTCAGCCATCAACAGAATGTGAGTAAATTTAATAAGTGAATATACTTTCCAACAAAACTACAGCAAAAGCCAATATATTCCCTAGCAACCATACCCTGCCTTTGTGAATTAGGGCAAGGTCAGTAGACCATACATTATTAACAAAAAAATCCAGTCATTATTTTTGAGAATTCAGAGAAAAGAGTGGAAGATATAAATAGTATTACTCAAAAGGCCTATTAGAACAGAACTCCCAGCCCCCACCCCCAAAAAATATTGCTTGGAGGTATTCTTTAACATACAGTGAGGAAAACGAGATGAAGAGAGGTCAAGCAGACTTTGAATGGTGACACTTCATAAACTGGGAAGTTTTACTGAGCCTTGGCTCATGAGAACTAGTGCAAGAGCCTACACTGGTTCTTAGGATGACTTCGTAATTTGAATCGAGTGATTAAGTACACCTGGGGGTTCATGACTGGCAGGAGGAACACTGAAGGACATCTAGTCTAATTTTAAAGAAAAGGTGACTTATAAAGTGACCTTTACAAATGCAAAAATTAAACACATCATCAAGAAGCCATGTCACAGAGCCAACTGTCAGTCCTTGGTCAATCTACTCTGAGCAGAGGAATAAATCACATGTCATAAAACAGTGATTGTGATTCAAAACTCATCCATCCCTGGATGCAATCTAAGCTATTTTGCAGTAAAGCTGTTCTGACTGGCCTGTGACTGATAATTCAATTAACTCTGTTTAGGAGAGTCAACTTTTCATTCATGCTGCTTTCTTCTTTCTCAGTCCACGTCCTCCACCAGTAGCTCACCATATTTCCACAGTAGCCTCAAACATCATTAATAATGTCTGCTGAAAATAGGGAGACCTGGTTACCGTGATGCTTTCCTTGACCTAAAAAGAACTGTTTGCATGAATCTGAATCCTGAACCACAAAGCTTTCCTCTGTGAGATCTGAAAAGCTTACAGAGAGCTTTCCATACTGACTTACATATTTGTAGTAAAGGTCCTTGTGATTTTGGGTAATGTGAATATATAGGTTCCCCTTGGCTCTGAAACAGTTATATCCTAATAAACTCATTGTAAATTGAAACTGTATTTAAAACAACAAACCTACTAATCTTCTTAGTGATTGGGGTTAGGAACAAGGTAACTTTTTTTTTTACAGGTAGTAGGTTTAGGGACATAGGCCCAAAACATAAACCTTACCTGCTCCCCGGCCCTGGAGACACCAGAAGTCCAGTTTGATTGGGCCTGATTCAAAGTGTCCATTCCTGATTATTCTTCTTTACTTTTTCAGAGTCTTTATCACCATGGGTGGGCATTTTTGAGTTTGCTCTCTACTGCCAGGGACTAAGAACCAATCCGCTGTTAGCATGCAGGGCAGATCTGGACAAGGTCCAGCATTCTAGGCCTGAGGATAAGGTCTGCACTATTGATACCTGCTTTGTTTTTAAGGTACACATTTTCTAATAAAAGTAAAGTCATTATAGATTGCTTAATACTATAACTCAAAAGAGGAAAAAAAACACTTCAAATTTAATTTCTCTCTGCTGATGCTATGGGTTTTATATAATTTGTTTTGATTTGTTTTCATGAATTCTAATAAGGCGTTTTCTTTAAAATGTATTTCAGATAAATGGTGTAGATTTCACAGAAGGAAATATTCTTCAAAAGCTAACAAGTGGTAAAGTCTATATGTGTACTTTGGGTAAACATTAGAGTGAAGTCATCATTTCTTTGGGCTCTCATTAATGAAAATAACTTCTTGAGGACATAATAGAACATTTAAGTAGTAGCATAAAATATATGTCTTGTATAAAAAGATTTTTAGATCATATGATTTCGTATGATATGATTTTCAGGTAATATGGTTAAAAAGTAAACTTGAATGTTTAAACCGCTTATAGAATGTCTGAGTATATTGTACAAATTTTATAAGGCTTAGAGACATATGTAAATATAAGATATGATAAAAAATGTTTAAACCATGACAAGCTTTAAAATAAAGTGAACATAAAAATGTAAGACCAAAGCAGTCTAGATACTGTGATATGGCTCTCCTCCCTTGGTCTCCAGTAATTTCTAGGAATGTATCCTTTCACTGACTGGGCATAGGAATGTCCTGAAAATGCTAGAAGGCTAAATTGACAGAGAGACTTCTCTTATTGCCTGCCCTCTATTTGATTGTTAGTGCCACCAACAGGCATTCCTGTATTGGGACTTCTTTACTCCTCAAAGTGGAAAAGAAAACCAACCTTTCTCTGTTCTACTGCCTGGTTGGCCTAAAGTCTATAAGATAGAAAAGACCAACCATTTTCCATCTCCTCAAACACTCTAGGAAAATGAATGCCTTTGGTGCTCAATACTGCAATTACAGAGTAAACACAGTGAAATGCTTGGTTCTCTCTACGTTTACTATCACTTATTCTTGCTCATTATAAGACAAATTATATTCATATCATACTGTTTAAACTTGCTTAAAGCAGACTTTGAGGAACATAATGAGCTATCTCATATTGAAGTATAATTCATGTAACTCATGCATCTTCTCAGACCCTTCTTTAGGATGGGCTGGCCCCCTCTCTCTGTGACCAGGGAAAGAACAAGAAACTTGAGGAGTTTATATAATTTTAATTCTCTGCAAATTTTCTCTGCTGTCTTTAATTGCCTGAAAAAACCCCCAAGGTCACTAAAGCTCTGTTAACTTTTTCTAAAATGTAGTTCACAGACTTTTATGAGTAAAAATGGAATAGCAATTAAAATTTACAAAAGCTTAAAGATTATAGGTTAACAGCAGGAAATCTTAATTTGTTATGTGATGTCCTAAATGCAATTTAAATTCAACTTATTTAAATAAGTTGATAAATTTATGTCATTCTGTCCCATGATGTCAAGTTTAAAATTCAGTTTGTTTATAATATTGATCTGCTCATGATAACATTTATAAAAACTGGCTTCATAACTTCAGTCGTTAGCTATATTTCTCACACTTTTAACTACAGAGAAAACTGAGTCTCTAAAAATTCAAGATTTATTTATTAGTTTCTTATTTTTCTTATATATAAAATTACTTTTAAGTGTCATATCTGGAAGAAGTTATAACTTTAAAGATAGTTTTCTGTCTCATTCAAAGATTGAAAATAAAAACTGAATGGTCCTAACTATGCCAAGTGGTCATTACTGGGTTTGTCATTTAAGTTTTGTAAAGGAAATATTCTGGTTTTATTCACTGTAAGTTTTGTTCTTAAGGAGGCAAGAAAGACTTCCCGTTTTCTGATATAAGCTCTGGTTTTCTTTAATTTAATGCATTACTGAGGTGCTCCATTCCAAATTCCTGGGTCAAAGGGCATGAATCCCAACTTTATAGCACTGAATCTTTATTTACAATTCTAATAACATTTAGATAACAAATGCCTAGGTATGGTGTCAAAGCATTAATAATTTAATAGTCATGGATAACAAAAATAATAAAATAGAAAATTGCTTTATGTTAATCAAAGCAACCCCAAAATATATTAGACTGCTATAAAATTTTTAAGAACACTGCTTCTCAACCTGTTCCTCTTCTCTTTCAAAACAAAATTATCATGGCATGTATCTTGTTCAGTTTATCAATGATCAAGTTCTGCTTTACTTCTTTGAAGTTATATAAAATTAAAGTCTTAGTAACGAGTTTGATTAGTAAGTGACTGTCTCTATTCATACATCTTAAAAAGCTCCTCTTTCCTTAAAGTAAATAAATAAATTAACTCTCAAGACTTGGTATTTCCTGATTCAGTCTTATGTCCAAACAATTGCCCTCAATTGGAAGAATTGGTCTTCTTGGCTCTACTGTCCCAAAAATAGAAATACTGAGCTGTCTCTGTTTTCAGCTTTCCTTGAATAAGTAGTTTGTTTGCCTACAGAGGCATAGAGATTAACCAAAAATGTTTAAAGCAGAAATGCCTTAATTTTTGCTGTTCTTGCTGGAAAATGGCATTTCTAAGTATTAGCAAAATCATTAGCAAATCAATAAGTTTAGCTTAGTTGATAAAAGTTCTTTCCAGGTTGTTAACAAGCTTTGTCGGCAATTACATCTGTTAGATATTTAAAGATAAGACTACATACTTTTTATATCTCTTATGGTTATTTTCTCATTGCTCAGATAAAGCACCCAGCCAAAAGCACCTGATGGGAGGAAATATTTTTTTTTCATTATTTTGGATTACAGTCTCAAGGGGAACCTTCATGATGGAAAAGGAAAGCATGGCCTGAGCAGAGGCTGGACATCACATCTACCACACCAGGTGGAAAACAGCACCAAGAAAGTGAGCCAAATACTAACAAAGGGAATCTGAATATAACACACCCAAGCCTGTCCCCCAAACACATCTCCTCCAGCAAGGCTTTACCTCACCAAATGTCACCAACTGAGGACCCAACATTCAAAACACATGGGTTTATGGGGGACATCTAATGTAAACATCAGCTGGGACTAGGCATTCAAATCATATGAGTTTATCAGTGCATATCTGATTCAAAACACAACACAGTGTTTTATGTATATATTATAGTGTCATCAACTAAAGTTAAATGTTAGACAATACAACACAGTTTTATAACCTTTTTAATATATAATGCTGTGCATGCATTTTATTGATACGATGGCAGCATTGCCATCTTTGGGAACCATATCACATGGTACAACAGACAGCAGGCCATATGTTTACCTCAGTGATGATCACATTTCACTATCTAGTTGGTTGGGTAAAAGCAGTCACTGGTGACCTCTGCTACAGAAAGCTGGTAATGGTAGGCTTTCTCGGCAGAGATCACAGGGTCATATGTAGATAGAGGGAAGAGGATGTTAGGGAAGGACACCAGGTTTGTCTTGAATTCTCCTAGATTACCATTTTGGGCTCCATCAAGTCTGAGGGAAGTGATGATGAAAGACAATTTGGCTAATGAAATCATTAAGGTTTAGTCTAAGTTGGGCTTTCAATATTGAGTTTCTAAGACATTTATTACAGGTGGCCTTATTATAGACTATGAAGGCACAATCAGAGTGTTTCACATTGCCGTGGGTAGTGAGGGTGGGATTATAGGTCTTGGTCACAGCTGTTGAAACCTGGGTATATGAGTAAAGAGAATCCCAGCTTGGAGGTCTTGCCATAATCAACAGAAATGTCCCATCAGCAGGAAGGTGAACTCTGAGCCAGTTCCTCCAAAGCTTCACAAAACCAAGTCATCGGATGGCTGAGTTATAGGTTTGCAAACACTGCCAGGGGCACATGTCTGCCAGAGCTGGTCTTACTAAAGCTGCTGAAGGAGTCCTCTCCCACAATGGTCATGCCACGGTGCCCACTGGCTGGATGCCATGTTTCAGGCTGTAGAGCTCTCAGCAGGCATTGCTGATCTGGACAGCAGCCTGGCCAAGTGCATGGAGATGCCCTCTCCCATGGTGGCTACAGGTTAGAAGGGCACAAACCATTATTGAAAGTGCTAAGGACCTGGCTACC
>PVHP010016879.1:0-35240 GCA_004024765.1 Zapus hudsonius | reverse complement strand
GGGTGACAACAGTGTACATAACAGAGGCAATGGTGCTCCCCAGGGAAGAAGGTGTCACAGCAGAACTGAGGTAAACCCCAAGGCCTGTTCCATAGAACAAGCAGATCACACACAGGTGAGATCCACAGGTGGAAAACGCTTTGTACTTACTCCTAACGGAGGACATCTTCATCAAGGAGGACACAATCTGAGTGTAAGAAAAGAGGATTCCAGTGACAGGAAACAAAGCCACCAGGACAGTCATCAGATACATAAAGATAGTATTGATGAAAGTGTCAGAGTTGGCAACTTTGAGAACCTCAGTAAATTCGCAAAAGAAATGTGTGATTTTGGCATGTAAGGAGAAAGTTAGTCGCTTCATAAGTAAAACATGAAGCAGAGCAACACAGAATATAATAACCCATGATATCATAACTAGAAGGCAACAGAAGTGAGCATTCATAATGCCTGTGTAATTCAGGGGGTGACAGATGGCCACAAAGCGGTCAAAGGCCATCACAGTCAGAAGAAAATTATCCATTCCTCCAAAAATCATAAAAAAATACACCTGAGTTAGGCACTCTGTGTAGGAAATATTTTTGCTGCGTGTCTGAATGTTCACCAGCATCTTTGGGACAATGGTGGAGGTGAAACAGATGTCAACAAAGGAGAGGTTTGTGAGAAAGAAGTACATGGGGGTGTGGAGGTGTGCGTCCCAGCTGACAGACAGGATGATCAGCGAGTTTCCAAGCACTGTGACCAGGTACATGGATAAGAACATCCCAAATAGCACAGACTGCATGTCAGGATCATCTGAGAGGCCCAGGAGCAGGAATTGCGATAGTTCTGTGATGTTTTGTCCCTCCATTTCAGTGCCTTTCCTCCTTTAGAAAAAAAAAAAACTTCAGAAAGCAAGTATGTTTATATGACTTATGTATCACTTCACACTACTGTGAGATTTCCTTTGATGTTCTTCACCCATGAATCCTCTCAGTGCTGTGAAGCATCTGGTCACATGCCATTTCATTGTACATTTAAATAATAAATTTCTAACTTTTATTAAATTTAAATAAATATGGCTTTATATACATTAATTTGTTCAAATGGTCTCATAATTTTTCGAAATAACTTGTTTTCCTTTGACCAATGCAGAAATTTAAATAATTTCATATTTTCTTTGAACAAAATAATATTTATTTATTTCTATTATCTCAATATTAGTGACAAAATACAAGTATAAAGAAGTGTATCTTTATTCTTGAGTTGACTATTATTGTTGGCTATGTAATAGTTAACTAATAGATACTTAATTTCCTTATATGAGCATGGTAATTACTATTACTTTGTTTTGAGATTTAAAATACCTTTTCATGTACTGTGAATTATTCAGTATTAGTTATTTTATTATTATTATTTCCCTTTGTGATAAATATATAAATATCTAGGCTCATTAGCAGTTTAACAAAATGTGAGATTTACCTGTGTAATAAAAAGATATAGGACTGAATAGGATATTTATAGAAAATACCTTCATGTCTGTTTTAAAAGAATTTTTTGATGAATATGTAAGAACAATTGTAGAAGTTCAGTTAAGCTAGGTATAATGGTTAACATAATTCACCACAGCAATATATCCATGAATGTAAATCATAGCTACATTTGAAACACAATAATGCCATTGAAAAAAATCAACTGCCATTTTTGTATTTAGTTGGTGTTGTGGTCAGCTTTCTAGTTGCTGTGCAGAAAGAACCCAAACAAAAATGGCTTGTGGAGAAATGGGTTTATTTGGCTTACAGACTCGAGGGGAGACTCCATCCTGGCAGGGAAAACGATGGCATGAGCAGAGGGGTGGACATCACCTCTGCCACAGCACTGGAAACAGCGGCAGGAAGGTGTGCCAAACACTGGCAAGGGGAAGCTGGTTTATAACCCTCAAAAGCCAGCCCCCAACAACACAGCTCCATGGAGGTTGTAAAATCCAAACTGCCATCAGCTGAAGATCGATTACCCAGAACACATTCATTTGTTTGTGGGGGACACCTGGATCAAACCATGACAGTTGGCAAGGCTAATTATGTCATTAAACAAAGAAACCAAAGCTAATTTCCTAACCCAATAAATAGTGAGTATTTTCAAACCTCAGTCAACAGAATAGAAAACACCACAGTATGCATGCTGAATTCATTAACATTTAAATTTAGCTTCCTCCAACTTAAAACATACATATTTTTCTAGACATTTAAATGGACCCATATTTTTTAAAAAAGGTATTTTACTAGGTATTGAGACTCATAAAGAATGAGCTTATTAGTAAATTTTTCTATGGACACCAAGATGATGGATTCACGGGAACAAAATAGAAGTAATAATAGCCATCACTATCTGAAATCTACTACTGAAACATTTAGGTGCCAAAACAAAAATATCTAACCAGATATAAGAAGAGACAATTCTTGGTGCATAACAGATGTCTTGCTGAGTGGTTATTTATTAATTAATTGAGGCATGGAATGGGGAATTAGAATGAAATTAGCAGGAAAAAGGGAAGACTTATAGATCCTACAGAAAATCTCTTACTGGTGGGAGAATCTGGATTCCATAGAGTGAGAGAAGGAAATTCAAGAGGAGTTGAGAATGAATGGAATCTGTGAAATCTAAAGTTCTTTCTAAGTAAAGGGATTTTACCTTCCAATACCAAGTAACTCTGGAAAATCCTCATATTTACCTTTGAATCTACCTGTCTTCATCAAGCCACACAGACTGTCTCAGTTGACCATCACTGAATCTTTCTCTTCTACTCAACCTATTACTAGGAACCTCACATGTGTTTTCACAGAAGCTGGAATCTTATAATTGCAGGTGAAGGGCAACCAGGGCATGTTTACAATGCCAAGAATCTCTATGGTTTAATTATCTGAGCTTCTCATTATATAACTTGTCCTATTATCTTTTCAGGTCCCATCCATTTTTCTCCTTTGAGACATACAGACAAATTCAAGGAGGAAAATTGTCAGTCAATTTTGTATCTAGGTAGATATTCCTATTTCAGAAGTTGCAAGGCATCCTCCAAGTAAATATTAATTCATGTCAAAGTGAGTCCCAGAAATCGTCTGTTTTTGACACCTGCTTTGAAGCATCTTAGGGCAGTTAATGAATCATTTATTGTCCACATGTTATGAAGGAAATAATTTCTTATTTCCTTACTTTAAGTTTTATGTTAATATAACTCCAATTAACAGATAAAATTGTGTTTAATGTGTACAGCATTAGGTTAAGAAGCACTTTAACTGAAATGTTTAAATGTAGAAAATAAACTTCATAATTTTATAATAGTCATAAAATAATAGAAATAAGAAAAATAAACTTCATAATTTAAAGACATAAATTATCCTTTTCTCATAAGACATTGATTATCCACTTAGAAATTTTCTAAAATACAAAATATCCCCATTGACAACTCTCACTATACAATAGATATCTTGATATTTTGTTTCCATGAAACTGGAATTTATATCCTCTGAAGACCATTTCTGTCACACTACCCCTAAATGGACCAGATTATGCTAACCTCCATTCTTCTGTTTTTCTATGACATCAACCTGGTACCTAGATGGTCACTATCTGATTTATGGTTATTCAACTTCATCCTGGTGAAATCCTTATTGCTTGATATGACAGCTTTCATCTCATAAGATAAATGCTTCTGTCTGTGAATGACCTCAGTGTTAATTGATGTGTCTATGAGGTTTGACCTGTTACTACTATTGTTGGCTTCATTAGGCTTTGCAGACAAGTGTCTTAACCACTGAGTAGTCTCTCTAGCTCAAGCCTTGGGTGGTTTTGATTAGGGATAATTTTCCAGATTAAGTCTCCAGCAGCCTGCTGGAGGAGGTATCTCTGGGGGTGGAACTGATTCTAGCCCAAAAGTATAGAGAATGCAGTTTGAACTCTGGCTGTTTATGTTTGCTGGGGTTGTTGTTTGTTTGCTTGATGCAGTTGTTTCTCTCTGCTTGGAACTATGGAAGCAAGCAGCTTCTTCTGCTATTGAAGGAGTTTCCCCTGGGTTTGGAAGCTGAAATAAATTCCTTCCTCCTGTGGTCTGTGCCTGGTTGGATGTTCATCCCAGTAACATTGAGGTGATTACAACAGTAATAGGTCACAGAGAGTTGAGCTCGTTATTGTGATTAATCCCACCATGTAGATTTGGGTCTTTTGGAATTTGTGAGATTGAGGAATATGCATGAACTTGTTACTTGGGAGTGAAGAAGCCTTACTGATTAGTAAGGCAAATTTTATGGACTATACTTTTGAGAGTTTGAAAGTGCTAAATGCAGAGAGAATTATTGACTTATGTACTTTCTAAGGGAAAAAGAGAGAGCTTTGTTGGAACTGTGGAACTAGCAAACAGGCTGGTTTCATTTGTCTATCCATGCCCAGAGAATTTAATCAAGGTTTAATTTAAAATTAATGGACTGTTATACATGGTAAGTGGTATAGAACTAAAAGATGTAGAGTTTAAATTTGGAAAAATTCAAGCAAGTTTAAAATTTCTGCCACAGAGGCTGGTATTAGGTTGCTAAAGCTGCTATTGTTAAACATATAGCCACCTTTAAGGGTTTGCCAACAGCTTTACATTGAAACAATGAAAGAGATATATGAAGGTAAAATCCAACCAGGAAGGACTGAATGGTAGAAATGCAAACTCTTTTGAAGGGACATGACTGAAAGAAAGAATTCTGAAGCCTGGAAGTCATGATTTATTTCCCCCTTGTATTATCAAATTGTCTCTGCTCCTGCACTCCTGGTATTAATTTTGGAAGCATGAAAAAGGGACAGAAGTTAGTCATGAAGTGTATACAATTCCATGAGTTAGTGGGGACTGAATTGACCAGCCCAGCAGGTTTTCCAATGACTCAGGAATCTAGTTCTTCTGAGAAGTGGGGCATTTGTATCTTCAACATATCTCGGGAGGCAACTCCTATCTGCAAAGGCAGGGTCAACGGCATTACATTCTTAACATTTATTTTGTGTGCCCTTTTACCATGAATAGGCTCAGAAGTGTTCTTTTGAGGGCGCCTTCAGGGAATGTAAGCTTCCTACTAAAAACTGAGTAGCAGTTTTTGCTGTAAGGCTTTGAGACGTGAGATGGCTTAGAAAACATTTAAAAAATTTTTATTGATAGCTTTCATAATCATAGACCATAAACCATTATGATTCCCTCCCCACCCTCCCTCATATCTGTTCCCCCTCTCAATTAATCTGTTTTGTTTCAGTGTTATCATCTTTCCCTCCCATAATAAAAATGAATGGAAGTGAAGGCATTTGTTTAAAATGTAAAACTAACTGCCTTTTGAAGTTACCTTTGCATTGCAGGTACACATATCTGACCAGAAGCAGGTTAGGAGAAGCAAACATTATTTTAGGCTTAAAATTCCAGAGTGAGATTCACTGTGATGGAAGAAGCTGGCTGATTTCAGCATCCACAGTAGAGAGAGGGAAAACCCACAAACAGTAAGCATAAGCAATCAGAACTCAAACTGGCTCTCGACACATCCTACTAGGCTGCACTGAAGTTCCACCCCAGGAACATGCCCCTTCCAGCAGAATTTCTGACTGTTGGAGACTTCAGTAGGAAACTTAATCCAAACACCTGAGTCTATGAGGGGGGTATACATTTGCATGTAAACCAGGACATCCCCATGTTTAATTCCATCAATAAGTCATGTTCACAGGCATTTGGTCTTCTTGGACACTATATTAAGATTTTCTTTAAAAAAACCAAATAATTGACTTTCATTTAAATTCCAACTACCAGGAAAAGGATAATATATTGCCATACAGACGTTCATCTGATGTAATTACCTGTAGATCTGATGTACTGTAATTTCACCAATGACAATAGTAACAGGATATTGTAAAAAATAAAGAAAAAATAAAGAATTCTTTTCCATTATTGTATCCATAAAATGTCAAAAAATGTTTGTAAGGTATTGTAACACATATTGTTTTTTAAGTCAGTTTTTTGTGGGAGTTTAAGATGGCTAAGAGTAAACATTGTGATTCTGAAATCAAAATAAAAAATGTGTGGCTGGATCAATGACTCAGTGTTTAAGGTGCTTGTCTGCAAAGTCCAAGGATTTGGGTTTGATTCCCCAGGACCTGTGTATGCATCTGGAACTCATTTGAAGTGGCTAGAGGCTAGAGGCCCTAGAACACCCATCTTTCTTACTCTCTCCCTCATAAATAAATTAATAAATGAATAAATAAATAATTTTTCCCCTCTGGGAGGAGAAACACTTGTCTCCACTCTACTTAGTATATGTAAAATTAGCTGAAATTTTTTTACTGTTCTTTCTTCTTTTTACCCCATGAGAACAAAATGTTCAGATAGTTAAAATACAATAGAACAATTTGTTTAATTAGGTGTCCCAAGAATTCACTCTTGAGACACTAGAAGTTAAAATCCCTTTCCTGTCGCCCTTCCTCATTAATTGTCTTGACTGAGCCACTCTAAAACCCATGAGTTTTCCCAGTAAAAGTCAGCAGAAAAGGAAGCTGCAGTCCTAACCAGTGGAATGATTTGGATTGGCCCAATGAGGGCTGGGAAAAAGAAAGAGAATACAAGAGAAATGTGAGTCCTGAGCTTAATTTCTAGATGAAGAGTAACTGCTCTATTTATTTTCTTTATAAAGTTCAATGTCTTGAACTTTAAGGGAATTTCAATAGAGTTTCCATTGAAACCTGTTTGTTTTCCAGATATTCTTCCCCTTTCTGCTTCTTGTAAAGACTCCTCTAAATAAGACTTATTTTCTTGTGAGTTCCCAAATTTTGTCCCCCCTCCCAACCTTTTATTGATGGTAGGTTTTTGTTTTATTAACTAATTCCAATTGCTCAGTCATTAACCACTTACTGAAGAGCTCTATTATACACAATGTATCTTCCATGTTCTTTTAAATTTAATATGACTTTTTCATTATAGTTCTAGTTTTTACTGAGAGATTTTACCTACTGTTGAAATTTTAGTTGTATATTATTGTGATTATCTTTTGCCTTTGCTTTCACATTAACATCTATCAAGATCATCTCTACTTCTGATGTTTCATAGTCTAATTTTCTCGGTTGGTTTTATCACTAATCTGTATGATTGATCAGGAAAATATCAAATTCTGGAAGTTGAAGTCTGAATTAGCATGCACATGAATTTAATGAAGTGCTGAAGATTTTTTTGAAGTTTTAAAAATCTTATTTATCATTTCATACTGTTTGCAAACAATTGCAGCTTATTGGGTTAGGATTTGATCCTCTGTTTCCTTTCTCGTAGTCTAGACTTTGATGACTATATATATATGTATATATTTGTATGGATATATACACACATATATGTATATATACACTCAAATACATATGTATATATACACATGAATATATATGTATATATGATTTTTCTGTTTATATTTTGTGTGTGTGCTCATGTGTTTGAGTGTGTGATCACATGGGGCTCAGAGGATAACTTTGAATGTAGATTCTCAACTATTACCTTGTTTGAGGCAGGGTCACACATCGTTTACCACTTTATTATACAGGAGAACTTCCAGTGGGGTTCCCAAGAATTCTCCTGTCTCTGCATTCCTTCTAGCCATTGAGAGGTCAGGATTATTGAAGTTTCTGGATTTATGTGAGTTCTCAGGATCTAACCTCAAATATTTATGTTTGTGTATCAAGTGCTTCATCTACAGAACCATCTAACTTACCCAAAATATATTTTTATTTTTCAGGGTTCTAATGCTAGAATTGGTAGTAATTGCTCTTTATGCTCTCTGAAAATGGATATCAAGGCATTTACTTGAATATACTATTCATTTTATAGGTCAAAATTAGGGAAATGACAGAAACTCAGTATTTAGTTGAGACTTGGATGTTGATTTTTATCATACATCCAATGTTTGTATTTCATCAGCATTTTCAACTTGACAGGATTCATGCATGGCTTTGACAAGGCAAATGAGATAAAATTTTAACCACAGACTCACAAATTAATGTAAATTTTCTTATGTGAAAAAGGAAGTAAGGCAGAGTAAAGAAAGTTCTAATGTGGTCCTCAGTCATTCTGTCTCCTGTTCCTCATCCCCACACTCCATCACACTGGCCACTTATACCCCCTCCCAAACCAGCTCACCATCTGAATGGCCAAGTGTACATTGTATTCTCTTAGCCTACCTACAGTGTTTCTCCTATCCTTAACTCATCAGATTAACAGTGATAGATCCTATGTGTCTGTTGAAGTGCTCATTAGAGAAGACCCTCCAACCCAAACTTTACAGGCTCAATTATTTCTTGTGAGGTTCCTCTTTTTTAATTAATTAACAATATTTTGTAATTGATAATGCTGACTTGGAAAATTTATTTAGGATTTGGTACAGTCTAAATTTTTTTCAATCTGAACAAGTACTTCACCAATGAGCTTCATTTTAAGACTATTTTAAAATAATTTTCCCTTTTAATGGGTTTAAGATTATTTTATAATAATCTTAAATATAATAATATAATTTTCACACTTATATATAATATATATAATTTTCACTTTTTAAAAAGTCTTAAATATAAATTTATTGTTCATAATGAGTTACATTATTCAGTGGGCAAACAATGAGTTGTTATCCCCAATTCCCCAGTGCCCCCCCATCCCCAATCAGCTGGATATCCTCCTATGTGGGCTGTCTGGATCGGTCCTCGTGGCAGGGGACCCTGGATAGCCTAGTATTCAGCCTGGTCCTCCTGGCCCAAGTGTGTTGATACTGGAGGGTGCCAAGCCTGTGGATAGTCTCCCCCACCACAGCTCTCACAATCTTTCTGCCCCCTCTTCCGCAGAATTCCCTGAGTCGTGGTGGATGAGTATTAAGGCTGCTTTAAGGTTGTAAGTTTAGGGGGTCTTTGTGTGGAAGATCGTTGGTTTCTGTCTCACTGGCTTATCCTGTGTTGATTGAATGTCTGTGGCTGTGGGTCCCTCGTTCCTCCCGTCCTTCTCTGCGGGATTCCATGTGGATCCTCCACGGTATGACTGTGGTGGCTCCTCTCTTGCCAGAATCTCAGGTATGGGCCTACAGTTGGTTGGTAGGGTTAGATGGGCCCCAGCTCTCTCGCTGCATCCTGAAAAATACAAACACAATCTCCATCGGAGAGTGTGATCAGTGTAGGTTAACAAATATACACATTTCTGGTTTACCTAGATTCTATTTTTAGTAGCCTCCCCGTCAATCACTCCCACAGTGCATCTTGTCTAATTTTCACACTTTTAGTTAATTATACCAACTTGATTTTTTATGAACTGTACTAATTGTTACTACAATACATATCCAGTCAGAGAGCATGGGCATGTAAGAAAACACACACACACACACACACACACACACACACACACACACACACACGGATTACTTTTAGTTTTATTTGTTGAATTAATTCATGCTCGGCAAGTGCTTTGATGCTGAACAGCATATTCAAACCTTGTACTTGACCTTAATGGTGATCAGCAGAGGATGACTAGGAATTCAGTATGTAGTCTCAGGGTGGGCTTGAACTCATGATGATCTTCCTACCTATGAGTCCCAAGTGCTGGGATTACAGGTATGCACCATTATACCTGTATTTGCCATTTGTACTTTTGAGGATAATTCACTGTGAAGGATTCTTGGAAGAAGGAAACCAGAGACCTGGTTTAATTGAAAATGCCATATGGCTAACAAGAGAAGTAAATATAATTACTCTGTTCAAAATGATATAAATCACATTAGTGCAATTCAGTGAAATTTAATGATGTGCTTACAAATTTGTTGAGATGCTATGAACAGTTCATAAATTTCAGGCTTTTGTCCTCAGGAATGCCACCCATCTTTTTTGAGACAGAGCTGCTCACTGGACTGGAACTCACCAAGTAGGTTAGGCTGACAAGTAATATTGAAGGGGTCACCTGTCTCAGCTTCTTCAGCATTGGGATTATGATTGCACAACATGATGCTAAGTATTTACATGAGTTCTGAGTTTGAACACTGGTCCTCATGCTTGTATGACAATCATTTTACTGACAGAACTATTTCCTTGACTCCTTGAGTGGTTTTATAAACCTGTTGTGCCAGTAGACTATTCATTTAACAGTTCTTTGTCTTCTTCCTAGAACAAAAACCAGTGATATGGAAGCTGAAAACCACACCAAAGGATCACAGTTCCTCCTCCAGGGCCTCTCAAAGAATCCTGACCTCCAGTCCACTCTGTTTGGAATTTTTCTTTCCATGTACCTGACGACAGTGTTTGGAAACTTGCTAATCATTCTGGTTGTCATGTGTGACTCCCACCTCCACACCCCTATGTACTTCTTCCTCTGTAATCTCTCCTTTGTTGACATCTGTTTCACCTCCACCACAGTTCCCAAGATGCTGGTGAATGTTTACACAAACAGCAAAGGTATTTCCTACATAGAGTGCCTTGCTCAGTTATTTTTATTCTTGATTTTTGTTGGAATGGACAATTTTCTACTGACTGTAATGGCATATGACAGATTTGTGGCCATCTGCCACCCTCTGAAATATACACTAATTATGAACCCCAGGCTCTGTGGTCTTCTCATTCTGGTGTGTTGGATTGTCATATTCTGTGTCTCGCTGCTTCACCTTTTACTGCTCATGCAACTTACCTTCTCTGAAGACACTGAGATCCCACATTTCTTCTGTGAGCTGGCTCAGCTTCTCAAGGTGGCCAGCTCTGATAACCTCATCAACAACATCTTTCTATATGTGGTGACTGCTCTGTTGGCTGTGGTTCCTGTCACTGGGATCTTGTTGTCTTACTCTCAGATTGTCTCTACATTGATGAAGATGTCATCCATTGCAAGCAGGTATAAAGCATTTTCCACCTGTGGGTCTCACCTCTGTGTGGTCTGCTTGTTCTATGGATCAGGACTTGGGGTTTACCTTAGTTCTACAGTGACACCTTCTTCCCAGGGAAGTTCTATTGCCTCAGTGATGTACACTGTGGTCACGCCCTTGCTAAACCCTTTCATCTATAGTCTGAGAAACAAGCAAGTGAAGAAAGGCTTGAGAATACTTTTAAAGCAAGGAGCTGCTTGTGCTTCATGGATCACTGACATCAGAACTAGGTAGATATATTTATGTAGGTAAAGGTAATTTTCCATTTCCTTCAATTTTTCTACTCTAAATGACACATGTAATTTCTGATTCTCCTTAAGCACCTACATCTTTGCTTTTGTTCATTTGTGTATTTTTTCAACTCCTCAGACTCAAATGCACCCAGCACAAAGTAACAGATCTCTTTCCATTCACCATTCATAATATTTGTTTTCGTTTTCTATTTTGATGCTCACATTTAAACTGGATGGAGATAGAATATCAAAGAAGTGTTAATTTGTATTCCCATGATTTCTAAAGATGTTGAATACTTTTATTTATTTTTTGAAAACAGTATATTTTATACAATACTTTATGTATAATTTTTACAAAGTAATACTTTTCAAATAACATAATTGGCCACAAAAATTTACACTGTATAGAAATTCACATCAATAATTGTATAAAGCTCTCTTCTAGGGTCCTAAAAATTTGACAAACATTAGCTCTGTAAGTAAAGTGTCACTGTGACAGTCCTGAAAGTTCACTATATATTTATGTAAATTTAGATGTTGCATTGATGTTTTCAAGTCTACCACCTTAATGTAGAATTTTTAGATTACGTATTCAAGTGTTGAGATTTTTTTAGGATTATGCAAACAGCAAAAGAATAGTGGTGTAAGAAGAAAAACAGATTTGAACCAATCTGAGCCAACATATTGATGGACAAGATCCTACTGCTCCAGGTTAAAGTCTAAATGGCCTTCTTTTCTTCAAATACAATAGTGAATGTTTAAAATACAATTATGGCAGAAAAGCTTAAAAAATGATTCCTATTTGGTACATTTATTTTCAGTTTGGTTTTGATGCAACCAATTTACTTACCGTTTATTTATTCTAGTGCAGCTGCATTAAGGCTTTGAATCCTTTGCCCCAAGATGTTACAATATTAAAATCTGACTTGGGATTTTAGTGTCAAGTAAACAGGTCCACAGTCATACTCCCTACCCTGTCTCACTGAATTGGCATCAACAGAGGTAAAGCTCAACCTTGAGCAAATGGTAGCTGAGACATACGCTAATAGCTAAGAGTTACACGTACAGTTTTTAGTTAAAGGATATGTAATAAAACAGTTTAGTGACAAGAGAATGGTGCTAATAAAGATTTCTTTAAAAAAATAACATCTTTGGAAAACTTTCCAGTTTGTTCTTTATTTCCCACGGAAATGTATCATGCAGATACATTTCTCAAGACAACCCTAAAGTACACTGTAGATGGAATTGGAATGTGTGTCCAGAACTACAGGTGAATATTAAGACCTGGGTGCTGATAGAAAAATCTTCCTGATTTTTGGGCTAACACATTTGTGACTTGCATTAAAGGTTCTTTGGCCTCTCCCAGCACTTGTGTTCAAAGGGGTCCTGAGGGTATGTATGTTGTCCCCAAGTCTGTATCTGTAATTGGCAGTTAAGTTCTACATGGAATATGTAGACAATTAATCCATAAAGGGCTGGTCCCAGGTCATTACACAACCCTCAAATTCCTGTTATCCTTCCTTGATCAGCAGTTTGGGAAAGGAGGACAACCGCTGGAAAGGTAATGCTGAATATGGCTGCAACTGCCCTAGCAGCCCACAGCATCCAAGGTTCTGAACCAAAGCCATACCATGCCAGACCCATTAAAATTGTGTTCTTATTTCCAATTGACCTCATAAGCAAACTCAGGACTCGGCGCAAAAATTGACGGAATGCCTAGGACTGCTATGAATGCTGCAACACTTTCTGGTGGAAATGTCATTATCTGTCTGTGGTATGGGAAGAAGCTGGAGCACTGGCCTGCCTCGGGCAGGTAGGAGAGGAACACTGCCATGCAGATGAGTATCACGTTGTGGTCCTGGCCCAGTTTTTAAAAGGATGCCAAAAGGTTAGCCTGTTCCCAGGAAATGGGTGCTCCCCAGGATGCTGGCCACATCCTGTCAGGCAGGGACTTGGGCACAGTCACAAGGATAAAGCAAATATCAAGCAAAGACCAAGACCACCACTAAGGTATCCCCATACATTTGTCCAAAGTAAGCTCCATTAGCAGGGCTGGTTTCTAAACTTGCAGGGAATGTTGCAGAAACCAGCCTATAAACCACACTTCTTTCATGTTCTTGAGTTATTTCTGCTACATATACAAATACCATGGATGCAAAAAAAAAAAAAAAAAAAAAAAAAAAAAAAAACAAAAAAAAAAAAACACCCAGAAACAGAGATAACAGCCAAGTACCACCATGGGCTGATCTTCATTCAAGGAATTGGGGGCCCATGTGAAATAAACAAAGCATAAAGATTTCGGCTCCAAACATCAGAAATGCACTGATAAGCGGGGCAGTGAGAAATGACAATGATCTGATCCTTTTACTCCTGAATTAGGCATTCACCAGAAATGTATGTTTAAGGAAGATTTCATGTAATACCAACAATGTGGGTGCATCAAGAGTCCCCCCAAAACTCCAAAAAGATGACGATAACCACATGATAAATACATGGATGGAGAACCTATTCCTTGAGGCGTGCCTGCTGCGTCCTTAATGATGATCTTGGCCAGCAAGATACTGCGGTTTGCTGCCTGTTTCTTCTCCTGGATCATTTTACCATCCTCCTCTCTGCTGCAGCCTCCAGGGGTGGCCAGCCCAAACGGTGAGCAGCCGCTCTGGGTGCTCTTGAACACCTTAAATATTATTTATTAATCACTTGCATTTCTTCTCTAAGAAGTTTTTGTTAAATTCAATGGCTCACTTTTAGAATGGATTTCTCTCTCTTTTTTTTTCTTCAGAAAAACCATAGGCTTAAAACCACCGTAGTTTATTTTCGGAAAGGTTAGTTTCTTGATTTCTTTTATATTCTCTATATTAATCCACTTGACTTGGTCGATGCTTTCTTTTGCTGTACAATAGACCTCAGTTTCATAAAATACTATTTGTTGATTGTTTTATTTCTCAGGTAACTGGAGTTCTATTCAGAAAGTCCTTTCTTATTCTTACATCCTTGATTGCACTTCCAGCATTTTCCCTCTGGTTTCAGATCATATATTGAGGTCCTTGATCTACTTGGTAATGATTATAATATTACTTATTAAACATTTGCATTTATTTTTTGAGAACTCTCTGTTCAGTTCCATCACCCATTTTTGATTGGGTTGTTTGTTTTCTTGCTGTTTAGATTTTTCAGTGATTTGTGTGGTCTAATCCTCTATCAGATATATAGCATACAAAGATTTCCCCAAGTCTTTAGACTGCCCTTTTATTCCAATGACAATTTGCTGTGATTTACAAAGATTTGAATTCCATGAACTCTCATTTGCCAATTGTTGGTCTTTAATAAGATTTTTTAAATTGGGAAATTTAAAATATAAGCATATTGCAAAGTGGTTATATTTTCTTTCATTTTTTAAAAACATTATCTCTTATTTCTGCTCTATACTAATCCTCTTTAGTAAGGGTTTCAGGAATCACTGTGGGGTCCTGAATGCAACAGTCAGTTCCTGTGGGGAAATCATAGTCTCATGGTGCACCTTCCTACTCTTGTTTTTACTTATTTTCTACTTTATTTCTTAGTTCTCTCCTCGGTCCTTTTCTTCTTCTTCTTCTTCTTCTTCTTCTTCTTCTTCTTCTTCTTCTTCTTCTTCTTCTTCTTCTTCTTCTTCTTCTCTTCTTTTTTCTTCTTTTCTTCTTCTTCTTCTTCTTCCTCTTCTCTTCTTCTTCTTCTCTTCTTCTTCTTCTTCTTCCTCTTCTCTTCTTCTTCTTCTCTTCTTCTTCTTCTTCTTCTTCTTCTTCTTCTTCTCTTCTTCTTCTCTTCTTCTTCTTCTTCTTCTTCTTCTTCTTCTTCTTCTTCTTCTTCTTCTTCTTCTTCTTCTTCTTCTTTTTGACTGTTTTCCCCATTGAATAAAGAAATCATAGGAAGGAAAAACTGACCAATGCAAGAAAAAAATTATTATGACACACATCAAATCCTATATAGTTCCATGTCTGACTCCTGGGACCCATGTTTGGACAACTTTCTTCCCTTTTTAACTGTAGATTTATCCAGAAATGTGTGAACAGCTTTTTTTTCATGGCTGTCCCACAGTTCTGGCATTTCCAAAATCCTGGGATCTCTACTGCAACCCACAGTAGATCATCACAACTACAAAGAGTAGCCTCACTTGGTCTATGCTCAGTGATTTTTACCCTGCCCCACAATGCCCAGTTTTTTTAATAAAACCAAAGTAGAGGTCTAATGTGATGGACTCTCAATATACATTTCACAAAGAGACATAATAATATACTTTAAAAAAGGATGTAAACTCTAAATGTATGAAGTTTTAGCATGGCACTTAAAAGCTTTTATTGTTGCTCAAAAAATTATAAAATCTGCCTTGTTTTTACTCATTTTCATGATTAAAAGAGATTCAGGAATGCTCACATAATTCCAATAAAGACAAATTGAAAAAGTTGATATTCATTTATTAAAGGAGTAAAATGAAAACCATGAGCTCATGAAAATAATATAGGTAGGATTTTTTCAGGTCTAGAGAGTTGATTTAACAAGCTAACCTATAGAAATGATGGAATGGATAAGAGATTAGAATTTTCTATTCTGCAGCCTCCACAGGGCACTTTTAATATCCCTGTTCCTCAGGCTATAAATGAAAGGGTTCAGCATAGGAGTCACCACTGTGTACATCAGTGAGGCCACTGCACAATTTTCAGGAGAATGTGATACAGCTGAACCAATGTACACTCCAAGAGATGTTCCATAAAATAAGCAAACCACTGACAGGTGAGACCCACAGGTGGAGAAGGCTTTATACCTCCCACCTGATGATGTGATTTTCAGAATGGAGGAAACAATTTTATAGTAAGATAAAAATATGCCTGTGGAAGAAAATAAACCAAACATAACACCAACAAAATGTGACATTATGTTTTTGGTGAACATTTCAGAACAGTCAAGATTAAGAAGTTGAGAAGGGTCACAAAAATAATTATAAATTTCCATATCCTTGAAGTAAGTATATTGCAAAACAATCAAATTGTGTGCTTGGGAGTCCAAAAAGCTAGCCAAAAAAGAGGCCAAAACTAAGAAGACACAGAAGCGAGGGTTCATGGTGACTGGGTAGTGCAGGGGGTGACAGATGGCCACAAACCTGTCATAGGCCATCACAGTGAGAAGCATAGCATCCATGCATGCAAAAATGACAAAGAGAGACATCTGTGTCAGGCAGCCTGCATAGGAGATGGCTTTGCTGTGAGTCTGGATGTTCACAATCATCTTGGGGACAGTGGTGGAGATGAACCCAATGTCAGCCAAGGAGAGGTTGGAGAGGAAGAAGTACATGGGTGTGTGGAGGTGGGAGTCAGAGCTGACAGCCAGGATGATGAGCAGGTTCCCAAGCACTGTGACCAGGTACATGGACAGGAAGAGTCCGAAGAGGATTGGCTGCAACTCTGGATTCTCTGAGAAGCTGAGGAGATGAAATTCTGAGATATGTGTTAAATTTTGTGCTTCTATATTTTTTGGGCACCTTTGAAAATAGAAAATTCATTAAAAACATTAACAACGAAGAGAGACATAAAATTTGGATATGTTATAAAAACAAAATGCTTTCATTGAGGTTCATAACATTCAGCATTATGACAAGCTGGATAATGTAGAAATCTTTCTCCATGATTTCTTTGTCATCTATTTCATCCTGAATATAC
This sequence comes from Zapus hudsonius, assembly GCA_004024765.1. NCBI lineage: Eukaryota > Metazoa > Chordata > Mammalia > Rodentia > Dipodidae > Zapus > Zapus hudsonius. The sequence goes on along the minus strand of PVHP010016879.1, from coordinate 18,416 downwards.
TTACCTTAGACACAGTTCATTTGAACAATGCTGCAGCAAGAACATTAGAGACCATAAATCCTAGAGGATGATACAATATAGTCTACTCTTTTTGACATAGAAAAGGAGAAATATTATTAACATATTTGAAATATTCATTCTAATTTCAAATGTATTATTAAGCAGTAGAAATTAACTTATTTTATTCTAAGATGAAGGTACAAATTTCCTTGTGTTAGATCTTTTATGAAGATTTTAAAGGTGCTTAGATTACATTATTTGAACCCAAGTTATATACTTGACTTTTAGAACTGTATAATTGCTACAGTTCAGGTAACTTCTATAGGTTTCATCCTTCATTAGTGTTCTGATTTTCCTCCTTAATGAAAGTAAGTGCTCAATGAAATTATGCTTGTATTTCAAAAATAATTTAGTAAGTATAGAATGATTAAGGAAATATATATTTAATCTGAGTTAAACATTACACAATGTTTATACAGCATAAGCACATATATTTCATTTGTTGCAACAAGTTTTAGTTTTTTTATATATATCAGTTCAAAAATAAAATTTATAATATACATTTAAATTATATCTTTCTCCTTGGTGCATTTCACATTTTATTAAATAGTGTTTAAGTACAAAAATATATGCAAATATATAAGCACACCATGCATTTTTGATAATGATTAAAAAGAATAAGCAATTCAAAACATAATTTTAAAATAGTTTTGTGCTTATTTTTTACAATCCAACAACACACATTAAAGCATTTGTTATAATATCCAGGTGTGATGGTGCATGCTTTTAATCCCAGTACTCAGGAGGCAGAGGTAGTTGTACAGACTATTGCTTATCAATGATCAATATATTCTTCTGTGGATAATTTTAAAATTTATAGATACTTATATAATTTATAGATATTTAGTCACAATACCAAAATATGGATTTTGATCAACTGATTTAAAATAACCTGAGGCCAGGGCTGGAGTGATGGCTCAGCAGTTACAGTGCTTGCCTGCAAAACCTAATGACCAGAATTCAATTCCCCAGTACCCACATAAAGCCAGATGCACAAAGTGGTGCATGCATCTGGAGTTTGTTTGCAGTGGCTGGAGGCTCTGACACATACCCATTCTCTCTCTTTCTGTCTTTGATTGCAAATAAATAAATAACTCCAGGTCTTTAGAAAATATTACATTGACATTTACTTATTGCTACTACCAATAACCCACAGTGCTCACATAGAAACATGACAATTTAATCATGGCTTGTTGAGAACTATTATTTCATAGATACTGAAATAAACCTTATAATATTCCCTTTCTTTCTTTCTTTCTTTCTTTCTTTCTTTCTTTCTTTCTTTCTTTCTTTCTTTCTTTCTTTCTTTCTTTCTTTCTTTCTTTCCTCCCTTCCCTCTCCCTCTCTTTGTTTTTTTATTTATTTTATTTTATTTTATCATTTTTGAGGTAGGGTCTCACTCTAGCCCAAGCTGACCTGGAATTCACTATGCAATGTCAGGGTGGCCTCCTACCTCTGCCTCCAGAGTGAAGGGATTAAAGGTGTGTACCACCACACCCAGTATTACATTTGATTTCTAAGTGATCTAAGAATGAATCCATGCACTAGCATATGTATTCTACAATGAAAAATGCTATAAGAGTTTGGAGGGTATATTTTCCTGTCAATTTCTTTATGCTGGTATTTATTATCTATCTATGAAGAGATTTTCTTAAATCATCTGAGCAGTATACAACATAACTAGTTTTACTCCTGAAATATACTAGGTTACAATACAATGTTGTCTGTGGAATTGCCACATAAGCTTCTAAGTCATGAGAAAATGTGCCTAAGGGAAGGGATTTCTTCCTCTTCTTTTTTATGAGTTTATTTTATTTATTAATATATTTATTATGAATAAGTATATACATTGTATGAGCAAATCTTGTGAAGGTGTCCCCGTTTCCCTCCTCTCTTTCCCCTACCCCCTAGGGTACTTCCTTGGTGTGCATACTGGATCTGTCCATAGACTAGGGGGATATGAACTGCACCAGAGATAGCCAGTTTTTTGTTCTTTTTCTTTTTCCCCCCTTTGTGTATTGTTGCTGAGGGGGTGATGTCTCTGGAAATTCTCCATCACCACGGCTCTTACATTTTTTTTACTCCCTCTTCCTCTCAGTTCCCTGAGTCATTAGTTTGCTAGGAAAAAGCCTTTCAAAATTCTTGAGGCTATTCCTATGTTGAGATAAAATTTCCATATAATCTAGGTATGCATGATATTTGTTTGATTTCCAATACTGGACCATGTTTTACTATCAATTCCTCCAATTAATTGTCAAAATGTCTTATTCTAAAAATATACAATCATACTACATCCATAATTCCAACAGCAATCATCATTCCATGATGTTACCAAGAAATTTCATCTTGCATAAAGAAATATTTTCTCATTGTTTGAGAAGAGCAGAATGACATGGGATGTGCACCTTAGTCCCATGTCATTGACTCAGTGCTTTATGCAGAATGTGTGTACATCTATCTGCCATTGTGCTCATAATGCTTAGTAGAAATGTGGAAAATATTGCTCCTGTGTATAGTGTGTGCGTCATCTTAGGGTAGCTTTTAAATTAGCCAAATTTTATCATTATGTTTTTTTTTAAATAAAGAACTGTATCATTGCAGAAATGCAAATTTTAGGAAATAAAAATTTCCAATTGTATTGGACCCCAGAATGATATGAAACTCTAAACTGTGTCTCAGACCAATTCACAAAAATTTACCTATCCCTTTCTGCTTCTTATTTTTATATCCATGAACTATCCCTTCTATCACCTTTAAATAACTGAGTGCTATAGAAGTTTTAAATGGAATTATGGTTTCCAAGTGTCCATGACATAGAAATAAACAAGACTGTTTTATTCTAGCCTTCTGAGGCATTATGTAGAGACAAAATTGTAGAAAAAAGAGCCCTCATGTTTATGCCACAGTGAGTATGACCAAGATCTATGAACTGAGAAAAGTTCTATTCTGTGCTAAACACACCACGGTCTCTGGGGAAGTGGAAATGAAAAGGAAATGATTAATAGTTTCAAATATACAGCATATACACATCAAAAGACAAAAATGTTTCATTACAGAAATAGGTCAATAGTGACTTCAGATAACAGGAGATTTTAGTCAAGTGGCATGAAGACTAACCTTATTTTCTTTTTAATAATACTATCTAAATTACACCTTGCTAATATTTTACACATACTTCACACATTTAACACACACGGAACTCCAGTTTCACCTGTTCCTCTTCATTGAATCTACACCTACTAGAAAACAACCCTGAAAAATGCAGCACTTCACATACACTAGCAAACCCCCTTGTGTTACAGAAGTAATAAACAATGCTGACTAGATTAAAGTTAAATTGTTTCTGTATCTGGTGGAGTTAATTTTTTAATTTAAGTTTTCTAATGTTCCTTTAATTAGAATTATACAAAATAGAAATTTTCAGAATTGCTATTTGAGAGGTTCAAATTTGGTATGGAGATTATCAACCTTATCATTAATTTTTTTGTTTCTGCATTTTAAAAATATTTATTTATTTATTTTATTTGTGTGTGGGTATGAGAGAGAGAGAGAGAGGCAGAGAGAGAGAATGGGTACATCATGACCTCTAGTAACTGCAAACAAACTCCAGACACATGCAACACCTTGTACACATTTTTCTGGCTTTATGTGTCTACTGGGGAATCAAACGCAGGTCCTTCCACTTTGTAGGCAAATGCCTTAAATGCTAAGCCATCTCTCCAGCTCCCTTGTCATAATTTTTGATTCCTCTTCTATACCTCCATGAAGTCATAAACTAGAGAGCTATAATCATTACCCTAAACACATAGTATATATGTATATGAGCTACATGTGATGTGTCTTTGGAGCCACATGTTGTGTATTGCAAAGCACTGCATGTGTCTTGGCTTTTCTGACACTATCTAGAGATTTTACCATATGCACATCTAATGTACGTTTACAAACTCTACTCAGTCTCCTAAGTAGAAATGGAAACCTGACTTTTGTTTTTCTATGATGTCCAAAGTTGTTTATAAGCATGGAGGAGAACATAGATAGGCAGTTTCCAGGATATACAAGAGTGGGTTGGGAGGAGCAAGGGAGATCTGTATTTAATTACTAAATAGCTACTGTTTTGTGTCCTTTATATATGATCTGTTCTTTCTGTTCTCTCTGGACTGGATGCAGCTGGTGCCTTCCTTGTCTCTGTACTGTGATTTACATGAACATCCAAAGGGAAGTTTATTCTGGAACAATGTCCTATGTTTATAGTTAGGCCACTTCAAGCATGGCTTGATCATTTTCTACTTAGCACCCTGGTGCATACTAAAAACAAATGCAGTACTTTTCTGTAACATGAAGTATGAACTCATGACTTGGAATGATTAGGCATATTTAAGGAAAGAAACCACATAGTACAGTCAGTGATTCTTTAGTAATAGTTCATGGTACTGTGATAACTAACCAGAGCTTAAGGCACAGAGTGACTGATTTTATCTTTCATGGCAAGATGTCTATAGAAAACAATACTTGTGGGAGACAAGCCAAGTGAATGGTTAATCTGGGACCTTCAGCCAAATGCAGATCATAAATTTCATCTTCATAGAATTTTTACAGGTCAGTCTCCATTTGGCTACCCAAACTTTCATGCTTTCCCTAGTGATGAGAGAAATTGTTTTCTTTTTCTTCTTTTTCATGTTTTTAGGGTTTTTCTTGTTGTTTCTGTTTTTCTGAGGTAGGGTCTCACTCTAGCCCAGAAGACCCGGAATTAACTATGTAGTATCAGTGTGGCCTTGAACTCATAGTGATCCTCCTACCTTTGCCTTCCCAGTGTTGGGGTTAAAGGCGTGTACCACCATACCTTACAGAGATAGAAAGGCTTTTCTAATAGCCCTTCCTCCATCCTCTACTCCCCTCATCACTTACTGGTTTAAGCTGATTCTCTGTTGGGTCATGACCAAGGCCTGAAGATCCAAAGTAACTCCACTGCCTTGTGGCTACAGAAGATTATGTATCCTTGCCCAGGCTTGATATGAATATAATGTGAAACATAGTCCTTACGTATTCAGCCATGGGAAAAGCAGACACTGCTAGGTTCCCACTGGACTTGAACTATTAGATTGAAGGGCTAGAGGCACAAGCTAATTAATGAATATTTTATGACCCTGGAGAACAAATACACAGATCTCATAATTAAGTGAAGTGTTACATAGTCTTATAGCCGCTGAGATTCCCAATTTTAGTAGTTGAAAAAGAAGGAAAAAAGTTCACTAAAACTTTTGGTTTTAAGTCAGGAGTAGCTCTAGTTACAAAACGTATTTGTATTTTGATTCATTCCTTTAAAATTTCATATTTTTAAAAAATTTAAGTTAGCATATAAAGTAAATGCATTTCATAAGGTCATTTTCATAATAGTATGCTCTTGTTTACCCACCTGATCCCAGTATCTTCCCGATTTCTGTCCCCCTCCCCTGTTGTTTGGCTGGCCCCCTCTCTCCCCACAATAGCTCTGCTTCCAATCTCATGTTACATATATAATAATAACCTTTTTTTGCCCTCTATCCCCAGTAAGTGAGAAATAAATATTTATCTTCCAGAATCTGGCTCATTTTTCTTAACATAATGACTTCCAGTTAATAAAAAAATTCAGCTATATAGGAAAATAAATATTTGTACCATATTTTCTTTACTCATCTATTGATGGACATGTAGGCTGGCTATTGTGAGTAGTACATTAATAAACATGGAAATACAAACATCTTTGTGGTAGGATTTAGAGTTCTCAGGCTGTATGCTCAGGAGTGGTATAGCTGGGTTAATTCTATTTTTAAGTTTTTGTAAAACACCCATACTGATTTCCACAGTTGCTGTACCAGTGTTCATTCATGTCAGCCATATATATGCTCTTGGACTCAATGCACATATATGTATATATAAATATATTTATAATTGTTATATCTTTGTGATAGATTGTTCCCTTTAGTAATATGCAGTGGCCTTCTCCATATGCATCTTATTAGCATCTGCTAATTATACAAACTGAATGACTTCATTTTACATATTTCCATATGTGTACACAATGTGCTTTGATCATATGCATCCTCTCTTCTTTTCTCCATTCTATTATTTTCACCTTTTATTTTATTATTCTTCTGTTTTTACTACATGAAACACATATACACAAGAACTAAAACACATGAAATTGATATTTATGGGTCTGGTTTACTTTGGTCAACAGGATGATCTCTAGTTTTATATATTTTCCTAATAATTATATAATTCTTCTTTAGTTATGGTTAAATAAAACTCCATTGTATATATACCATACATTGTTTTATTCATCTATTGATGGGCATATACATGTATTTTAATTCCATTGTTCCTTGTGCTAAAATATCAAACTAATGAATTTATCATTTTTATCATTTTAGGTATTTAATGTTAATTATATTCAATTTATTATGTAACCATTACAAACATCTATTTCTAGAATTTCAAATACGAAATTTCAAATTCTGTTCTCATTTAAGATCCCACATTCCTCTTACTTTCAATATTGACAATGACCTTTCTTTTTTTAAATAGGAAAAGAAATGAAAAAAAATCTACGGTGTACAATAGAATGTGATGAAGAGGACACATTTCATAGATCTAAATGTTTGTTTTTAAAAATACTGGGAAATTTAATATATGAACATACTGCTAAACGTTTATATAACTATTATCTCTTTTGTCCACTCTCTCTTGTCCCTATTCCATTGTGGGCCCTTCTCAGTGGGGGTATGCCTAATTACTGTGGGATCATGAATGTACCAGTCAGTTCCTGTGGGGAGCACAATTCTTTACAGTATGACTTTCCACCTTGTATTATATTCTCCTTGCCCTTTCATCTTCGATGTTCCGTGAGCAGTGGATCGCATGATAGAAGCCTACTTTAGTGTTGAGCTTTCTGTAGGCTCTGTTTTTTGGCTTTGGTTAGTTTAGATTCTCCTCAGTGTCTACCGCTCTGTCTTGAGACAGAGACATTTCTCTGGCAAGAGCAGTACTGAAATTTGGACAGCCACTTCCTCCCTAATGTTTCCCAGGCCATGGCAGGTATAATAGGGATAGGTAACTGGATTTCTCTTCTTGTCATTTTGATGGGTCTTGGGTCTCCCCAGTATTTGCTATCTGCAAAACTCAGGTTCTCTAACCAAGATTGAGTGTTTTGTATCTGGATGTTTTGAAGGCTTTTTGTGGGTATAACCTCTCCATTTAGCCAAAAATCAGTGAAAGATTTCCCCTAGGGCTTATGACCTCCAAACTATATGCTTATGATTTGGTTCTCAGTACTAGACTTGAATTCCCTCCCAATGAGTGGGCCTCCTATCCAATCAGAAAGCTGTTGATTACTCTCAGAACCTATGTGCAGTATTTAACCAATGGGAACTTCTTACCTGGCTGGTTGATTTTGTAGATTTAAGGATCCACTGATTGTTCACACTGTTGGTGACTTTTACCCTCAACAGCTGGCAGAGTGCTTTCCAGCATTCTGACAGCCAGATAGTAGAGAGTTGGTTTCCATCTCAGTTTCAGCTTAATTTCTCAATGATCTGCAGCTTCAGCCTGTGGTATCTTCTGTAATAGGGACTTACCATCTGGTTCCAGAGGGTAACTGAATGCTTTGTCAATGGCCAGCATTATTATAAAGGGACTGTGGACTGTGGAGAATAATTCAATTCTGTCACTGGTTGTTAGTAGCAACAGTTTCTGGTTTTAGGGGAAAGCTATCTCCATCTCAGCAGGTACAACTATTCAATCTCTCTCTCTCCTTTTCTCTCTATCTCTAGCTCCTCTTTCACTTTCACTTAAAGAGAGTTATATATTTTTTAATTGAGAATTTTATTGTATGAACATATTGGATATTGGTCATATTCCACTGGATTATACACGATGTTCCTCTGCGCAGCCTTCATTCCACTGAGGGTCCTCCTCAGGGGGTGGGAGTATTCACTGTCAGGTCATGAATGTACCAGTCAGGCACTGTGGGAGTGGGCCTCAGAATCCCGAGACTCTTTCATTCTTTCCACTCTTCTTCTGCAATATTCCCCAAGACATGAAGAATGTGTTATGAGTCTCCTTTAGTGCTGAGCTCTCAGCGTCCTCTGATTTTCTGCTTGGATGAGTTTTGAGTTTCCTCAGCATCTATCTACTTCTGTTTCCCTGGAGGGAGTTTTCGGGGTAACAGCAAGAGTAACACTCATGTTTAATCTGCCATATCTTCTGTATATTTCGTGGGTACTGGAAGATGTGATAGAGATGACTCAACTTGTGATATGTAGTTGGATTTCTTGCATACTCATGGGTCTGGGGTCACCCCAGTCTTCATTGTTATCCATAAAAATATTCTCTAGCAAATAATGAGAGTAGAATGAACCAAAGTGAATAAACACAGATATTTAGAAGGCTTTTAGACCAGTAAAACTTCTCCTTTTGGCCAAAGAATAGTGGAAGTTTCCCTCTAGGACCTGTGATATTTTTAAAGTATAAGCTTCTCACTTGGTTCTCAGTACCAGGTATGAATTCCCTCCCACTGAGTAGGCTTCATGTACAAAGAGAAGTTGGTTACCCTTGTAGCTTGTGTGCCATTATTGCACAAGTGTGTACATCTTAGTTGCTGGTCGATTTGTAGCTTGCAAGATCCCCCACTTACTCAGGCTACTGATGACCTTTATCCCCCAACAACTCATTTTCCAGCTCTATGAGAGCTAGCAGAAGGGAAATGGTTTCGTTCTCTGTTCCAGCATGATCACTTGATGTCCTCCATATGCTGCCTATGGTGTCATTAGCAATAGGGATATAACCATTAGATCTGGTGAGTAACCAAATGCTTTGGCAGTGACCTGCATTTTTGGGGGGCCTCATGGGCCTCCCTGAGTGACAGCTCTCTGTGGGGCTAACCTAATTCTGCCACCGAGGTTTACTATCAACAGCCTATGGTTTAGGGTAAATGTTTCTCTTCCCTTGCATGGTGCTTCTGCTCAAATTGTCTCCCCTGCACACTTTCTCATATCTTTTAAATAGTGAAAGAAGAAGTAGATTTCTAATTTCCATCATCTTTAATTCTGTGTATCTCTCCTCTTTCCCCGCCCTCCTTTCCCCAGTCCTCCCTCCATCTGCTATAAACTATTGCTGTAATTATCTGTCTACTGTCCTCTCCTCTGATCTGTTCATGCGGCTCCCCACTCTGAGCCTCATTCTTGCTTCCTGACCAGTACTAGTGATGCTTAGTACAGCTTACAAACTGAAGTTTTCCATGTTAGAATACACATAAGAGAGAGAATATGCAGCTCTTGTCTTTATGGGTTTAGGTAATCTCACTTAGCATAATGTTTTCAGGATCAATTTTCCTGTAAATTTCACAATTTCAATTTTCCTTACAATTGATAAGAATTACATTGTGCATATGCATTTGATTTTCATTTATCAGTTGAAGGGCATCTGAGCTGATGGGGATCCATTATTTGTTTTCTGTTTTTCGCTTGGAATGGTTTCCAAGAAAGGTATCGCTACACAATCTAACCTGTGCGTCAGGTTTCTAGAGTTTACAGAACAGCCATCTGTCATCTTTGGGCAGTTCCTCTGCATGTACATAGTACAATTATTGGGAATCTGCTCATCATCCTGGCCTTCTGCTCTGATTCCCATCTCCTCACTCCCATGCACCTTTTCCTCTCTAATCTGTCCTTAGCCGAAATCTGTCTCATCTTTATCATGTTCATAGAAATGATTAGACATCACAAAGCTCACAAAAAGTCTGACAATGATGTGCCTTCTTATTTGGATGTGTATAGATGGCACACTTCTGATTGTCATGGCTTCTAATTGACATTTGTCCATCTGTCATCCTGTATATTGCCAAGACATCATAAAAATTCACATCTTTGACATCTTGTTTTTACTGAGATGCTTGGGCCATTTTGTGCATCTGGGTTTAAGTGGGTAATGTGGAATTGAACCTGGATCCTTAGGCTTTGCATGTAAGCAACATAACTACTAAGTTATCTTTCTAGCCCCTAGAATTTTTAATCAAATGCTGTAATCATAATTTGTCTTCATTATAAATTCTCTATGAATGTAGAAATCCCCCATTTCTTTTGTGACACTCTCAATTCCTTCATCTTTTGTGCTCTGGTGCCTTTCTAATAACACTGTTAATTATTTTGTTTTTATGGCATTTGTTATTTCCCACATCATGGGTTTCTTTTGTCCAATAAAATTATTTCCTCTATCATTGGGTGAGAGGTTTAAAGATGTACCCACAGGTGAGACTTGTGAATTCTTTCCTTATTTTCTGCTCTTCAGTTATATCACAGTCTCTCTAGATATATTTGGTAGATTCAGTCATTTAAACTGTGTGATTTCCAATATTCTAAATCATTTCATTTAGAGAATAAAACATGGAGCACTTTTAGGAGCCTCCCTAGCAGAATAGTGTAACCTCAGGTTCTGGGGCATCAACTTTAAATGTCTGTATGTCACAACTTGTAAATTACCCCTGCCTGGTCTCAAAGATTCATAGTTCCACAGCCCTCAATTGTCATATGATTGTCTATTAGGATGGTGGAAAACAATGTGTAAAGTGGTAGGATGAGTCACTACAGTTTTTTAATGAGTAGATTTTTCCAGTTTTGCAGAGAAACTTTTCTAGAGATGAATGTTGGTGATGGATGTAACATAATGTGATTATAATTCATACTGATGACTGTGCGCTTCATAAGGATAAAATCTTCAATTTTTTGAAATGTAATCTTTTTATAATGAAATAGAAATAAAAATGAATATTAACAAAAATAAAATAGCTATCTACAGGTGCTTCCTGCTGTGTGCAGGAAGACCTTCAAAATATTCGTGGACAATTATTTTCCCTTGGACTACTAACATCAGGATATCACTTGAGTTTATGAAACCCAGGCCAATTTGACTAATTGAGATCTATGTATGTTAGGCCTCCAAGGTCATATAATTGTCATTAATCAGCCTATACCTCTGGCCCTTTGGTTTGGTAGCTCCTGTAAAGTGGGGCCCTAGAACTATGCTTTCTATTCCCATTGCAACAGGAGGCTCCAATCTGAGGCTGCATCCATATAAATTCAGAAGACAGAGACTGAGGTTGTTCTGTATCAGACAGCAGATGGACATCAGACTTTCATTTCTTGGTCATGAGTCACCGAAGACATATAGCAAACCAGTAAGTGTTGAAGGAGAATGGAGAAGGAATTGCCTGAAGCACAATGCTTCCTTGGCAGTATATATGTTCACTTTGTTTAGGCAAAAGTTATGTATTATAATGTGTGTTATGTGTGAGGACTTGGAAGTTCATGTTCATAATGTGTAGGGGGTCTTATAGTTCTCACTCAAATTTTACTTTCTTCCCCAAATCATTCTACTTCCCATAAAATCTTATTCAGGATAGAGAAAATAAATTCAAAGTGTTTACCAATCACTACAAGTGGCTTGTGAAGATACGATAAGGGTGAAGATCATATCACTTATAACATTGTGATCTATTATTCAGAAATTTCTCAGAGATGGCCTCAGAGATTTGTGTTAAATGTCTCACTGAGTCTTCCCTGGAGTGTAAGTGTTTTGGTACTTTTGTGTTTTGTAGAAAAGAAAGAAAAAAAATCACTTTTTAATGTAAATTCCACTAGCTTTTCATGATAAAAGATCTTCTCATGTTTGAAGTCTCTTTTTATAGATACAGAACATCTGGACAGAAGACTTTTGACAGGCTGTCTAACCAGCCATTTTCTTTCTTTTCATTCAGGAATAAGAACTCTGCTTTAATGTGCTTTTCTATTTCTGGATTTCTGGGGAAAAGGTACATGGTAGTCATACATGCCTGAAACCCCAGTGCAAAAGGGGGTTGAGAGAGGAGGATTACTGCAGCTGTAAGCCAGTCTAACTAAAAATGGTGAGCTCCAGATTCAGTGAGAGATAATAGTAAGAAAGAAGAGTGACAGAAGAGGATACCTGCCTTACTTCCCTGGACAGCACACACGTGTGCATACACTCACGTTCCCCCCCCACACCAATAAAAGCAGGTTGCTTATATTTCAGAGACTCAAAATTGTTATCTGAGCTGACTTTTAGCTGATACAAGGATATTGAATAAATACTAAATAGATACAGGTGCTACCTATGTGATTAATATGTGGTGAGTACATAACATATGAGAAAGCTATAATTTAAATAGAATTAATATTTGTAATGATGTTCATCTTCATCCCATTCATGAAAATTATAATTTGGAAGTTACAGTTTGTTTCTTTTTTTGTTATGGGATAGATATTTTCCTTTTTATAGTTATATGCTACGTATTTCAAGAGGAATAAGTACCTATCTTTCATTTCTGAGTCATCAGGTCTTCTACTATGTATGGTTCAAATGAGGCAACAAGATTTCAAAAACCATGTTCCTTGTTTTTTCCTTGTCTACAAAAAGGTTTTAATGAATGTGGCCTCAATATACTAGGTTCCCTATCTGTACTTTAATCCCTTTTATGAATGACCCATTGAATGGGAGACAACAAAAAGTGCTTATTATTTGGGTATGTGTAACAGAACATGAGCTCTGCAGTTTCACTTAATAGCAACAACAACACTAAGTCATTTAAAATATATGGCAGAATTTGGGGGGCTTAATTATTTTTTAAAGAATTTTAATGTCTTTGGAAATGTTATATACTCAACTGATTTTCAATTTTATCTTGTTACTTCAGCAGTAGAAAATGTGTTCAAAATCACCTAAATACATTAAAACCCATGCTCTTAGATTTCTTAAATGATAGATCTTCCTTAAAGATATACACAAAAATAAAAAATTTACACATTGCAAAGTATTCATGGCCATCTGAGTGCAAAAGTTTGAAAGTTACTTAGAAACCCTTTCTCACAATTACAGATACTGCTGATAACAAAATTAATCAGTAAAACTTTAACTGCATTCTAATTCCAAGTTTAGACTTCTCATGTGAAATGAAAATAGAAGATATGTTCAGAACATTAATGTTTTATGGAAAAAACTCACAATGGAATGAATTTAGGCTATTTTCTGAGTGAGATCAATTTTATGTTCTCACATCTTTCTAGATATTCCAAGTGCCATTGACAATTGTACTCATCAATCACAATGACAACCTATTTATTAGTTTCCAGTCCATCATTATGTAGCACATGTGTTTTGAGATGAGTGTTATTTCCCTATTTCTATTAAGCAGTGTGAGCAGAGTAGACAAGCTAGTTTCCATCTGTTCTGTAGACTGAAGCAGATCAATGATACAGGACTAAAGTGTTCACTGTGATTCAGGGCACTGTGTCTTCTGTTGGAGCCAAATAGAAATATTTTCCTTATGAAGATGAAATTCCTGATTGAATTATCTTGGCACATTATTACTAGAGGTACACTAGGAGGATTTTTAATACTAAATATTTTAAAAGAAGAAAATACAGTTCAAAATAACTGGGAATTTATTGATTTAAAATATAGTAATTAATATAAAGTTAAATTTATACAACTGGATGTATCATTCAGTCAATTACTTTGGGATTTCTTACATATAATATGGAGACGGGCACAAGAGTTTTTCAAGAAAATTATGTAATGTCTTTCATAATTAGGGCATGAGACAGAAATAAACAATAATGGAATAATATCTGTAGTCTAGAAATATGGTATGCATCTATGTAAACTTACATAATTTTGCTTACTCATTTTTGGTGTGTGTATTATGTATATATGTTAATGTTTATGAGTTCAGGCATATATGTACCATAGTGTTTTTGTGAAAAACCAAGCTCCACTTCATTTGTCAGTCCTCACCTTCCAAGCTCATGCCCTCATGTTCGAATCAGGTTCTCTGTTTTTGCTATGCATTTTAGTATTCAATGGTTACCTATCCCATAAGATTTCAAATGATTCTATTTTCTCTACTCTTCTTAGTTAAGGCACAAGGTAAAGATGCTCACACCCCAGCATCCACCTGCTTTATGTGGGATATATGGATATAAACTCAAATACTCAAGATTGCAAGTCTATTATTATTATTATTAATTATCCACATACCCATATCCCCAGCTGTACACTGATTTTTTATATGTACACCAAGAAATTTCTATGGAGAATGAATAGTCTTTTTATAATCGGTGGTAGAATGACTAGATATTCATACACAAATAATGTTGGTTTATAAAACAAAGACAAAAATTAACCCTGTAGAGAAACCATTTAAATTTTAAAATATTTCTGGAAAATTAAATACTATTCTGCTCCTATGTAATGCTGTTTATCATCACATAATATGAAGTCGGTGTCCATGTGTTGCAGAGAGATTTAAAGTTGTATGGATGCAAATAGGTATATAGAGTGGTCAATGCCTGTTTCTTTGCAAATCCATTTTTCCTTTGTAGGTGTCCAAACAACACAGGTGCACAAAATTTAACACAGGTCTCAGAATTCCATCTCTTGGCACTCTCAGATGACCCAGACCTGCAGCCTGTCCTCTGTGGACTGTTCCTGTCCATGTACCTGGTCACAGTGCTTGGGAACCTGCTCATCATCCTGGCTGTCAGCTCTGACTCCCACCTCCACACCCCCATGTACTTCTTCCTCTCCAACCTGTCCTTTGTTGACATCTGTTTCATCTCTTCCACTGCCCCCAAAATGATTTGGGACATTCAAACTCATAGCAGAGCCATCTCCTATTTAGGGTGCCTGACACAGATGTCCTTTCTTATCATTTTTGGTTGTATGGACGACATGCTCCTGACTGTGATGGCCTATGACAGGTTTGTTGCTATCTGTCACCCCCTGCATTACCCAGTCATCATGAACCCTCACCGCTGTGTCATCTTAATTTCAGGATGTTGTTTTATTAGCTTTTTGGACTCCCAGCTGCACAATTTGATTGTGTTACAGTTTGAATTTTTTAGGGATGTGGAAATTTCCAGTTTCTGCTGTGAACCTGCTCAAATCCTAAACCTTGACTGTTCTGACACTTTCGCCAAAGACATAGTCACCTATGTTGTTGGTGCCATATTTGGTTTTTTCCCAGTCTCAGTGATACTTTTCTCTTATTATAAAATAGTGGCCTCCATTCTGAGAGTCCCAACATCAGGTGGGAGGTATAAAGCCTTCTCCACCTGTGGATCTCACCTGTCAGTTGTGTGCTTATTTTATGGAACCAGCATTGGCATGTACCTTGGCTCAGCCTTGTCACATTCTCCCAGAAAGAGTGTGGTGTCCTCGGTGATGTATACAGTTGTCACACCTATGCTGAATCCCTTCATCTACAGTCTAAGAAACAGGGACATTAAAGATGCTGTGAGAAGGCTATATGGCAAAACCATCTAATGTCAGGCCCTTCAACATTCAGTTGGAACACAAGTGGGAAAGACTTCAATTTGGGAAATCTAGACTTCAATTTTGTCCTCTGGACATATTTTTGTCATGTTTTTTTGCCTTTTTTCTCATCATGCATTGTAGAAAAAAATTAATTGAAATATTGGGCAGTTGATGAAGTGTGTTTGACATGGGTATAAACTTTGTATTTAGGGAGAAGAAAAACTTTTGCATACAGATGAGGGTGATGCCTTTCAAACTCTGTAAATATAATTAATGGTATTGATATCTGCACTGAGAAAAATACATTGGTCTTGTGAAAAGGGAGAAAGAAACAATGTGGATCTGGAGATATAATGCAGTAGACCAAGTGCTCACCATACAAACTGAATACATGAGATGCAATCCCCAGATCCCAGGTGAAGCTGAAAGCTATAAAACCAGCATCTGTAATTCCAGAACCCCTACAGTGGGAACAGGGTCAGAGACAGGAGAAGTGCCCAAAAGCCAGCTTTCCTGATAAAACATATGGTAAGTGAGAGATGCTGCCTCAAACAATCGGAAGGTAAGGACGAACGAATACTCAATGTTGTACTCTGATCTTCACTCATGTACATTGCAGGCACATGCCCTCACTCACACACATGCACATGGATGTGCACACACACACCGAGTTAACAATCTAAGGGGTTAATGAACAAAAGTTTTGTCCTTCATAGGGGAAGAGATCAAATGCAATATGGATTTGTATTTTTCCTTCTTTCTTATTACTATTAGGAAGTCCAAAACAGTTACAATAAGATTGAGCTTTACTAATTATAAACTAGGTATCTTCATCCTTCAAGTTAATATATAGTGATTGATCAGTTTAGGCCTAAAGTTTCTGTCTCAGTTCTATTGGGCTCTATACCTGTGACACCTCTCATGCTTGTCCGTATGAGGAGACTCTTATCTGACACTGCATTCCAATATTTTAGACAGAACTTGAGGTTTGTTGGGCACTTGAAAGGTAATACATGTTGGTACCTTATCTCCTATTGCCCAGTAGAAATAAAGGATAATCCAGGAAGTGACAAGGGAGATGACAGATAAGAGAGAGACTGTTTTATGCATTGTTTCCTTATCATGGATGCAATGAGGAAAATGGGTAGCCATGTGGAAGGGTAACAGCATATAAAATTTCACCTAAGAGGAAAATTAATGTAGGAATTTAGGTTTTAGACTGTGCTTAGCCTGACAAAAATCTCTATGAAAATTTTGCTTTATTTGATCTTGAGACTACTTTCATTGGATACCTCATCCAAAGGATCCCATCAAATTATCGCTTTAATAATCCCGTCAATATATAAGAGCTTTCATAGTGAAGATGAGGAGGCTACTGCCATAATGACATCAAATAACTTTTCCTTGACTAAAATATATTCAGGCTATGGGCTGGAGAGATGCTCAGACGTTAAAGTACTTTGCAAATAATCACGAGTACCTGAGTATAAATTCCAAGTTCCTATGTAAAGCCAGTTATTTTAAAGGCTGTCTTTAAACTCGTTATGCCAATGAAAGCTTGAGAGGCAGACACGCGACAATTCCTCAGAAATCTCAGGGCTGATAGCTTGGTGAACACAGTGATGAATATGGCCCCCTGCCATAAGTTGAAGGTGAACACCAATACATACAGTTATCACTTGAAACATCTCACACATGTCACGGCTTGTACACACACCCACACCCACCCACACACAGACACACACTGAGACATCATATTCATATAACAATTAATTGAATATTTATACATACTTATGTATACACTGTTGATCTATATGTTCTAATGAATAAAACAGGGCAAATGTAAATTACATAGAATGGATGCTTGAATGTATATACTTTTTAGAGGTGTTTTATTAAACCTTGTAATTTGGAACTCCAGCTGCCTGCCTGGAGCAGCTGTCACTAGGGGGTGGATCTGAATTCCAGCCCAAAGGTATGCAGAGAATTCTGAGCTTGGCTGGGTCCTTGCTTTTGCTTGTTAGATTTGTGCTTGCTTTTTTTGTTTTTTTTATAAGCTGGTTTTTTTTGTTTGTTTGTTTCTCTCTACTGAAATGTATGGAAGCAGCTTCTTTCTCCATTTGTTGGAACTTCAGAATCTGTAAACTTGAAATAAATCCCTTCCTCCCATAAACTGTGCCTGGTTTGGATGTTCATCCTATTACAGTAGAACAGACTATGATAGCATTATCAATAGTGATGAGATTAACCTTCCCAACAGTCAACTAAAATATACTTTGTGACCTGAAGTTACTCTTTATTCTATTTCTGTAATGTTACATTTTTTGTCTATACAAGTGTCCACTGTATATTTGAAGAAAAATGGATAACCCTCTTTCATTTCTAAGAACCCAGAGCCTACCATTTCTTTGTTACAAAGAAAGCAAAAAAAAAAAAAAAAAATTAAAACCTGCCCTAAATCCAGATATTGGGAGGCTGATGCAGGAATATTTTCATAAATTAATCCAGCTTGTTATATTATAGAGTGAGTTCTGGGCCAGCCTGTGCTACTGAGTGAGGCAATTTTTTAAAAACAAAACTGTGTTGCAAATCCAATGACCTCTCTTCCTGCATTTGCACCACTTCACAGAACAAGGTAGGCCACCAATTTGTTAATCCAGGGGGTAACAACACATTTGTGCCCCTTACTTCAAAGAGTCCACATTCTTCCTATTGTTCCAATGCAGATCATCTGGCCCAATCTCAATGGTTGTAATCTCTCAAACAATTGCTGGTAAATGGGCAGCAGTTTTGGCCCAAAGATCTCTTTTCTTTCTGTGCCTTCTCCATCTGTTCACACCAATCCATTTCCATGCAAAGCAACCCTGCACAAGCTCTCAGGACACAGGCAGGCAGAACGCAGCAAGCCTCTCACACAAACTGCTTCTGCCTATGTAAAGCATGTCAGTGTAGAGGCTCTCTATAATATTCGTGTGCCTATGAAAGCATGGGAG
>PVHP010016878.1:0-35249 GCA_004024765.1 Zapus hudsonius | reverse complement strand
CCAGAGGCATGGCCAGGAGAACCTGGCTGAATACTAGGCTATCCATGGTCCCCTGTCACAAGGACTGATCCAGACGACCCATGGAGGAGGTTATCCAGTGGAGGGGGGAGGGGAGGGCAGCGGGGAATTGGGGATAACAACTCATTGTTTGCCCACTAAATGTTGTAACTCATTATGGACAATAAATTTAAAAAAAAAATAAATAAAATAAAATAAAATAAAATAAAATAAAATAAAAAGTGATCATAGGATTCTACAGTCTCATGTCAGCTGAGTCAGCCATATATGTCTCAGAATAGGAAAAGCCATGCTTTCTCCTTCAGGAAAGTGACTGTCCCTTGTCCAGCATCACATAACACTATAGCGTAGCAGCTCATACCTCGCTGATCCTGACAGACAGCCTTCAGAACGCGATGTCCCACGCCACATTTTCCATGATCAGGGATGCAGATCCCTTCTGACACCAACCATCGGTGACACATTGGATCCTCACAAGGAAGAGCTTCTACCAAATGAGGACAACGCCCGGCAGGCCCCGTGGATTCCAGGAGCACATGACGCTGTCTCATTCTAAATCCTGAAAGGAGAAAGAACAGAAGTTTCACAGGAGTCCACCTCATCCATTGAAGGGAAACACACAGCTCCCAGGAATGATATGAAGCTTGTATGTGAGCATTTATAAATCTGAAGAATGTGTCATATTGATATCTTTTAATTATGAAAGTGGAGAGATGAGAAATGTAAAGGAAAACAGAAATTAGAAAGGAATGAAAGTATGAAATGTTTCATCTAAGAAAAGTTGGACAGGACAGACAGAATCAAATTATTATAAATAGTGTGCACCCAATAGTGTTAATAAGTAGGCCTTTGATTTGAGATTGCTTATTTTATTTTAAATTATTTGAGAAAGAGAGAGTGTGTGAGAGACAGAAGGAGGATGAGTGTGTCGGGGCCTCTTGCCACTACAAATGGACTCCAGATAAATGTGCTACTTTGTGCATCTGGTTTTACATAGGCTTTCGAAGAGTTTCCTATAGCTTGCCTTTAAAAGTTGAAGTTGTTATGTAGCCAAGAATAACCTTGAACTTCTGATCTTCCTGATTTCACCACTTGAGTGCTAGCTGAGATTACAGGAGTGCATGCCTACATTACAGAGAGCTGGGGATCAAACCCAAGGCTCTGGAACAAGCTAGTTGTGATAGGTAATCTCAGCTATAGACTTGATTGGATATACAATCACCTATGAGACTAATCTCTTAGCAGGTCTGTGAGGGAATTTCCAGATTACATTAAAAGACATGGGAAGACTCACTCTAATTGTGGGTAGCACTGGACAGAATAAAAAGAGAAAGTGAGTCGAGCACGAGCATGTATCTCTCTCTGATCCCACTGTGGAATGGATGTGACCATCTCCTGCCACCATGCTTTTTGCCAGGTATTTGGTAACACAATGAGAAAAGTGACTAATAGACTAGACAATCCCTCTGTTACCTGAGCTGCATTCCCAGTCCTAAAGTCCTTATTTTTTCCTTTCTCTTTCTTCCTTTATTTTTAACTGTTTATTTATTATATATTTATTTTGCAAAAGGAAGGGAGGGAGGGAGGGAAGGAGGGAGGGAAGGAGGGAGGGAAGGAGGGAGGGAGAGGGAGAGGGAGAGAGAGAGAGAGAGAGAGAGAGAGAGAGAGAGAGAGAGAGAGAGAGAGAGAATGGACATGCCAGAGGCTCTAGCCACTGCACACTAACTCCAGTTTCATGCACCACTTTGTGCATCTGGCTTTACACTGGTACTGGGGAACCAAGCCCAGGTCATTCAACTTTCCAGACAAGCACCTTAACTGCTGAGCCAGCTCTCCAGCCCTCTTTCTCTCTTCCTTCTTTTGTTCTCTTTCTTTTTTCATTCTCCTTCCCACTTTCCTTCCTTCTTTACATCCTTTCTCACAACAAACCTATTACAAGGATAACAATTTAAGGAATGATTACTTGGGACAAATAAAGAAGATAAGAGCTACCCCACTGTCCTCCCCATAAGCTTGAGCAAAGGACAATGAAGGGGTTTTGGAACTGGAAGGCCAGGCGCAGCTTGCACATGACTTGGCCACTGCTTTTAATGGGAAGGTAGCAAAACTCAAGGCTTCACGCAGAGAGAGAGAATGGCTCTTCCTAAGCAGCCCATTCAGGGAAGCCAGCATACAACTGAATGCATAAGAACACATGGGAGCTGAACCTTCTTAGAACAGTGCAGGGCTGGCAGCACTTTGCATCTAAACAACCATGAGAGCTTTGTGTGTTCCTGATCTAGGGCAACTCCTACTTTTTAAAATGGGCCTCTTGGACACTTGCTTAAAGTACCATCTACCTATTTGAGGTTCCCCATGAGCTCATGTGTTTGCCAGGTGGTGGCAGTGTTGGGAAGGTTCTGGAATCTTTAGGAGGTAAAGCCACACTGGTCCTACTTCCTGTGATTCTCTGCTTCCTGACCATAGATTGAAGGTGCTAGCCCCCTCATGACTGCCTGACCTTCCCTGCCATGATGGGTTGAAATGTAAGCTAAAATAAACTATTACTAAGTTGCTTCTTGTCACATATTGTCACTTAGCCAATAGCGACTGTATTCCCATGACATTAAAATTGTTAAGTCCAGAGCCAAGGAACAGATGATGATAGTGACGGCTGCACTGAGCAGTGTCTCCAACTTTGAATAATTAACTAGCTGAAATACAAACTACAGAAGGTTACGTTTCCTTCTTCTACTGCCCAAAGGAGCATTCTAGAGGGAGTACAGGGCTCTAAGGAACACCATGGGAAGGAAAACTGTGGTGACACGGAAGCTCTCACCGCCACATGATGTGAATGACCTCGATTCTTACATGTACACCTGTGCCCTGCTTATTTATGGACATAGGTTTGCATTTGTTCAGCTTTTCAGTTTGAGCAAGAAATAGGAAGCATCCTCATGATTTACAGTTTGGCAAGCAGTACTGTCTGGAGCACAGAAACTTAGTGTTCTCTGTGGAGGGATTTGGGTGCCCTATCTCTAAAGCTTCATGCTAGTGAGCACGTGTAGTTTGCCTCTATAAATTATGATGCACCTATATTGCCATAAATCTGTAGGTTACATTTCCTCAGTCAGTAATTTCTTTCAGACTTTTATTTGTGCTTCCCTTCTCTTGACTCTAACTAGGATCAAATCATAGCACTACCTCAGCATAAACCAAAACTCTTGTGTTCTTATTATACTAACTTTTCTCATACACTGGCATTGATGCCTGCACTAGACTGGATGGGTTATTCTAGGTGTTGTGTTCCATAAACATAAATGAGAACACATACACTAGACTTCCTTCATGGAATGAAATCCATATTAATTAGAGCATCATTACATAAATATTTACAACCACATGCAGAGCACTGTCCAACAAGTGGGAAGCCACAGGAAGAACAGAAAACATACATCTCATCTTCAGAGGACACATAACCAGCAGAGGGACAAGGGTACAGGGGGTAAACACCAACCCTACACTAAAACAAGTCCAGCCACTAGACTTGCATTACCCTAAATTAGTAAAATCTCAAAACCACTTTTTAAGTAAATAGGCACAATTTGAATATGTGAAAAATACGGCCAGACTGAGCTTTGTTAAGGGATTACCACTAGTTAGGTGGGTACTTAGAAAATCAACAGAGGTTTCAGCCTCAGTCAGCTCCTGAGTGTGTTATATTTAGGACCCATTTTATCAAATGAACCCAAATGATTCACAGATCATTCTCTTAAACTGAAGATGAGCAGATCAGAGAGTGGAATTTTAGACAATGCATAGGCTAGAATTCCAATCCTCAATTCTTGCCCATAGAGTCACTCTACCATTAGTGAAACAAGTAAGATATGGTTTTATACTTTTCCATAACCTGAAGATTTGTGGCTTGGTATATAATTCTACTGGAGAGGTTAGAACATAGTAAATAATGTGTTGGCGAGAGTAGGGGGAAAAGCAGGTGGAGAACAGGAGCTGATATATTATAATTGAAGTCTGGGAAGAATTAAACAGGCTCAGGCAGTAGACCAGGAAATAGGACTATATTTCAGCTGCGTCATGGGATGATCTGTGTCCACATGAGTTTAACAGAGCTATCCATGAAAACAATGTCCCCACACTGAGCCCCTGGATCAGGCTTGAAGACATATTAATGAGATGTTTACTCCACCCTAGACACTACATTTGCTGTTCGTCTTTGGCAGGCCTGGGTGGTAGATGAGAATTCTGAGTCCAAGGACATGAACAGATTGAATCTTTCAGTCCAACTGTCACCTATGGTCTCTGGATGTTTCCAGATTCCCAATGTCTTATTCAGAAAAGTGAGGAAGGATGCACACAAAAAGCCATGCAGCGAAGAAACCTTAATGCAGAGCAAAGTGAAAGCAAGGGACACCAGAGACAGGATGTTTCTATGGCCCCTGGTTATTATTTGGGCTTCTTATGAGGGATCCTAGGAAAAGGAGCAGCTGATTACTAAGGGACATAATTTGGGTGGTTATCATTTTTGCTGACAGACCTAAGTTATGTAACCTTTTCTCTACTGTATATGACCCTTCCCTTCCCATGATACATTTGATTTTATTCATATACATGCCCAATTATGCATAGCCATAAAATATTAAGTATGGGATTTTAAATATTCACTCAGAGGACACAGTTTATCTTATTTCACATGCACCCAAAACCTGTCTGGGCCAGGTGTTCCCCTCTCTCCCAATCCTGGATATTTTTCAAAACATGTTTGAATAAAACTGATGAGAAAAAGATGAGCTACTTAAGGCTACTACAAAGGAGGGACTTATTCCATTGTTTGAACTGGGATGTATGTACAAATAGATGTGGGGGTGGAGGTGAGGTCCCAGGTAGCAACAGGTCCCAATGCCATAGGTGCATTGTTAGGAAAGGGTTCAAACAGTGTCCTCAGTTACTAGGCTATTGCTATGTGTGCCTGCCTACAACTTTTTAAATATCAACCACTCTTCCTTCACAGGTAGCATTTTATAGCATCATAATGAACACTGACTGTTGTGAACACAGAAAGTAAAAAAGCAGAATATGGTGCTGTTGTCTGAGACCCATCAACACTAATAAGTAGGCACAGCCCACTTCTAGCCCCAACACACAGAAATGAAAAATAAAAGCAATTGTACATTAACATACATATACTCTGATAAAGCAATGTGATTTTATAAAATTCTCATAAAAGGTGAAGGATATCTGGCAGACACAAATAAAAAATTAGAAACTTCTCCTATTGTTAAATAAAGTCTCAGACACATCAGCACTTTCTAACAGCAGTGTGATTCTATCTAAATTAATTTATTTCAGAAAATAAAAGCATATCTTCAAAACTAGTCATAGCTTCTCTGTTTCAAAATACCTTTATTTTTCTGGAGGTTTTTAGGATTTTAGGTGCTGTGACAGAGGGGCATACTCTGCTGGAAGAGAGAAAGACCCCTGAAGTCCTCTTCAGAAGTTTGCCTTTACAGAATTTCTCTAAAAAGGACATGGATGTCAGATAAATCCACGTCTAAGAAAGAAGAAAGGGTTTTTAAAATGCATCTTCTCTGTGTAGAATTTATCCATCAGCATTTTTAAGTCTATTATTTTCATATTTATCTAATTATAACATCCTGGGAGTATTTAAGACATAAAGCAATAAATGATAAAACCTGATCCAATTTAAATTCCTCTGAAAGGTGTCTCAGCTTCACTTGACAAGCACTAACCTGCTGAGCACTGCTCCCCTTGTCTGCCTGTCACCGTCGTAATGAAAGGTGAGGAGCCTGTGAATGTCACCTGATTTTCTAATGCGCTCTGAATAGCTGACAACCAAAAACCTTAGGTGATGTCTGATTGAAGGGACTATTACTGAGAAAAGCAGCTATGAAAAGATAATTTATATAAAAACTAATTTATTCTCTTAGGGATTAAAACATTTCCTACTTTCTATGTTTCCATTCCTTTCTTTTTAAATTTTTTTAAAGATTTTTTTAAATTTTATTTATTCATTCTCAAGCAGAGAGAGAGAGAGAGAGAGAGAGAGAGAGAGAGAGAGAGAGAGAGAGAGAGAGAGCGCACCAGGGCCACCACCTTGTGGGTTTGGCTTATGTGGGACCTGGGGAATTGAACCTAGGGCCTTAGGCACTAGAGGCAAGTGCCTTAACTGCTAAGCCATCTCTCCAGCCCTCTTTTTTAATTTTTTAATGTGAACAAAGAGAACCAAACCAAAAACATGGTGGCAGGGAAAAGATTAATGAGACAAAAGTCTTCAACAGTCCACATTTATTTTCTTGCTGATGTTTGCATTTCCTTCAAATAATCCACTTTTATTTCTCCATAAAATAAGTCCACATTTGTGTATTTAAGAGCATATAGAGGGCTGGAGAGATTGCTCAGTGGTTAAGACACTTGCCTCCAGTGCCTATGGCCCTGTGTTCAATTCCCCAGTACCCACATATGCCAGACAACAACAGGTAGTGGCCCTGGTGTGCTCGCTCGTTTTCTCTCTCTCTCTCTCTCTCTCTCTCTCTCTCTCTCTCTCTCTCTCTCTCTCTCTCTCTCTCTCTCGTCTCTCTGATTGAAAATGAATAAATAAAATATTTTTAAAAGAGCATATAGAGAGACATGTGCAAATGTAAGTATGAACTTTATACATGAAAAGTATAAAATATCCAGGAACATATGCATGCTGTATATTTCTGCCAGTGGGTTTAATGCATTTCTCTTGAATAGGGAATTCAACTGGGAAGCTAAACACCATTCACAGCACAAGGTTCTGCAATACTCATCACGTAAGCCTGTGTACTCATCCTATATGAAATTACAAACTATATTTAATTTGTGAATTCTTAGATTTTGGCCCAACTCCTATAGGAACTTGGGACAGAACTGGAGAATGAGGAGACTTCAGAATTCCTCCTCAATTAGTTTATACAAATAGAAGGATGATGGACCAATGTCATTACGACACATTCTGTCTGCTTATAGGCATAGAATCATTTCTCCCCAGGGAAAACTCCATTCTCTGTATTTCCTAAGAGGAATCACATAAGCAGGTGCTCCCGCCAGGTTTTAGCAAGACCTTAAAGACAAAATTTTCTCTGCTTTGGGAAGTGTAGTGGTTTGATTCAGGTGATCCCCATAAACTTGATGTGTTCTGAATGTTTGACACCAGCTGATGGCAGTTTGGGAATTGGAACCATGTTGGAGCTGTATTGTTGGGTGCAGAATTAAGGGGATTATAGTGGCCTTCTCCTTGCCAGTTTTAGGCACATCTATCTGCCACTGTTGGCAGTGCTATGGTCGAGGTTATATCCACCCTCTGCTCTCGCCATCATTTCTCTTCCATCATGGATCTTCCCCTCAAGTTTATAAACCAAAATAATCTCATTTTCCCCATCAGCTGCTTTTTGTTAGGTTCTTTTCTGTGCATCAACAAGAAATTGACTGCAACACTTTTGGTACCATTGAGTGCGATCAGTTGTTGCTGCTAGAATCTGATTCTATGGCTTTGGCCTTTTGCTACTGACATGCATGAGGATGAATGTGGATGGATTTGAAACCTTGGCCTAAAAGACACCTTGCAGTGCTGTAAAGTACAGCCTGATGTACCATCCTGGTCGGAGTTGAGACCTGAATACAGTAAGAACTATGGACTATGAGGTTTGGCTTACAAGGGTGAGAAAGAACTTGGTCAGGACGTTTGTGTGAGAGGCTTGCTGCATTCTGCCTGCCTGTGTCCTGAGAACTTGTTCCAGGTTCCATTGCATAAAATGGGCTTGTGTGAACAGATAGAGATGGCACAGAAAAATCTTAAGGCTGAAATCGCTGCCTGTTTAGCTGCAATTGTTTGAGAGATTACAACCACTGAGACTGGGCCAGGTGGTCTGCATTGGGACATCAGGAAGAACGTGGAGTCTTTTGAAGTAGGAGACCTGAAAGTTGAAGTTTTCCTGCTCTTTCAAGTTTTGCTTTGTTTCCTCTGGGATTAACAAGTTGGTAGCCAACCTGTTATACTATGTTATACCTGTTATACTATGGAGTATAACAAAAACAGAAAGAGAGGGACATTTGATTTGCAACATGGTTTTGTTTTTGGAAATGGCCATGGGCAGTGTGTACCAGGTGTTTTGGATTGCTTGTATGGAAGCCTGATGGAGCCCTAAAGATGAACTGTGAGTTACAATACAGACCCAGTGAAATTCCAGGACTATGGGATGGCTACCAAAGAAAGCTGCCAGCACTGGATGAAGTTTTCCTGGACTGTAAGTAGTTGAGCTGGGGGGGGGGGTGGAATCAGAACCCTAAGAGATCTGTCACTGGTTACTATTGGGCTTGAAGTTAGAGTTTGATATTTGTTTTAAATCTTGTATTGGTCCAATCTATCTTTGCTATGCCCATTGCTATCTTTTCCAGTATGAATTTGTTCTGTGCCATTATGCTTTTGTTGTTGTTTTTCTTTTCTTTTTCTTTTTTTTTTTGTATTATGGCTCAGTTGAGGGACCATGGAATATGGAATTTTTTAATATCATTGGTATGGCTAAAAAACTGTGGGAATTTTTAAAGTTGAGCTGAATGCATTGCTTTTTATATAATGTATGGATATCATTTTATGGGAGTCAGGACAGATTATAGTGATTTAATTCAGGTATCCTCCATAAATTTAATGTGTTCTGAATGTTTGACCACAAGCTGATGCCAGTTTGGGGATTGAAACCATGGAGGTGTGTGGTTAGGGCAGGCTTATGGGGTTAAAGCTGTCTTCCCTTTCCCAGTGTTTGGAAAAACTTCCTGCTGCTGTTTGCAGTGCCATGGAGGAAGTGATCTCCATCTTCTGCTCCTGTCATCATTTTCCCTGCTATCATGGATTTTCCCCTTGAGTCTATAAGCCAGAATAAACCTGCTTCCTCCACAAGCTGCGTATGGTGGGTTCTTTTCCTTGCAGCAACAAGAAGTTAACTGCAACAGGAAGTATTTTAAAACAGCAAGCAACCAGGTTAAATATCAGCCACTAAGGTTCCCAGTCTCCCCTGTCTGTGCTTTCTTGGCACTGAGAGTAAGTCTACCTTTCGTCTGAAACTAAAACTAAAGACTACCTTCAGTCTGAGTCCTATAAAACAAAGCTTCAATTCCATCATGCTCTTACTTGCTGTAGGATGCTTCTGCCTACCGCCTCCATATTCTCCTTCAGGTACAATGGCTGAGCCTCTAATTTACTGGTTCTTGGGGCAGGACATATATACCACTGTTATCTGGTGCTCTCATGTTCTTCCTACGCCCCTTCCTTCCTTTGTAACCCACAGCTATCCTTGGGCATTTCATCTGATCACATTCCACTCGGGCTAATCTCCATGCCAGCCCTACCATCTCTCAAGGGTTATGGTTCACCCCTGCTACTATGGCACATGGCAGAAATATGTCTTCTATTCTCAGGGCTGAATTTGCAACTTGTTACTAATATCTTGAGGCTTATAGAGAAAGTCAAACAATGGAGCATCTTGTTTGGAATTTCAGTGAGGAGAAAGTTTAGGTATTATCAAATATTTCATGCATTGTTCCACTTATCCACACTTCTGAACTGGCATCTTAGGAAGCACAGAAAGGCTGATGCAGAGAGATATGTGGAGCATTAGTCTCCTTTGTACCATACAAAAGTACCACAACATGGATGGCTCAGTATTACAAAAATCTATTGTCTGGGCATGGAGAGATTGCTCAGTGGTTAAGACACTTGCCTGCCAAGCCTAATGACCAGGGTTTGATTCTCTAGTACCCAGATAAAGCTAGATGCACAAAGGGGTACATGTACCTGGCATTTGCCATGGCTGGAGGCCCTGGCATGCCCATTCTTGCTTTCTCTCCTTCAAAATAAATAAATAAAATATTTAAAGAAAGTTTATAAAAAAATCTATTGTCTCAGAGTTCTGTAGGCTGGAAATTCTAAACCCTAATCCAGGTATCAGAGTGGCTGTGCTTCCTTGGAGAAATTCAGGGAAGGGTAGGTTTCATGCCTGCTTCTGGTGGTTACTCGTCATCTTTGGTATATAGAGATATCATTCCCCACATCTCAATCCTTCATATAACATACTCCTTTGCCTTCCATGTTTGTCTGTCTTCACATAGCATTCTCTTTTGTGAGAATGTCTCTGCTTACCCAGTCCTTCTCATAAGGATATTAATTATTAGTAAAGGGTCCACTTTCCTGTACTGTAAACTCATTTTTATTACATAGGCAGTGACCATTTTCCAATTACACTCATAATTATTACACATAAGAGGCATTAAAATTTGAGTAAATCTTTCATGGGAACATAATTTTATATACAACAGATATAACCTTATGAATGATGGATACAGATATACTTTAGAAATCATCACCCTTTGGAACAAGGGCCATTAAAAAAAAAGATAGCTATAAAGGCATCTCGAAGGAAAGAGGCCAATGGCGGTTCATCAGATTATTCCAGCTGAATTCCAGGACAAGTGTGAGTTTTGTGGCAAAAGAAGGCTGGAATAAAATTTAAAAGAGCAATTTTTCAGTGTTTTGCGAAAACGTTAGATTAAATAACAAAACATGTAACTCAAAAATGAGAAAAGAAGTGTGATCTGAATTGCTTGTGGAAAAACAGTAGAGTAGAACAAGGGGAACTGGGTATTTAATAAATAGCTATTGAGTGATTTTTCTATGAAGTGTGGTCCCCAGAACCTTTGTGCTCTTACCTGTGTGTTGGATTCTTGAGAAGGTCACCCCTCTCCCTCCCAGTCTTCTAGCTATAAGTAATGCTTGCAGGCATCTGTACATCTCTGTCCTTTGGGGCATAGGCTTAGAACTAGGTCACTTCAGCTCCTTCCCCTGGGTCAAGGATGAGCACATGACTGAGGTAGAAAGCACACAACATCCTCATCTAGTGTTCTCACGCTCTACCGAGACGCTTTACATACTTCTGCAGCCCACAGCCACATCAGTATCCTTTGCTTCTCCCAACCCTGTCAGGACATTTCCTACTGTCTTATTTATTGTTCAAAATAAAATTTCCTGCTGAGCTTGGCTTTATGAATGGCCTACCACACTGAACTGATTGAAGAGACGGGTGAAATGAAGAGATGAAGACACAGAACTGTAAAGGTAAAAGGACGGAAAGAAGATTGAGATGCCAATGTCCTTGCTCATACTGTGGATGCAGTCCTGTCTGCCATACTATTTTCAGATTTATGAGCTAATAAAGTCTCTCTTTGGAGTTTCAACCGTCATGAGTCGTGTTTATGTCATATCACAAGCCCAACAAAGGACAAAGGTTCACTTGGTGGCTACGCATTCTATGGCTTTGAAAGCAAAGTGAAACTTGAAGCAGTGAAATGGAACCTTCACGAACTGCCCTGACCAAAATAGTGGCAGTCTTGGTCTCCCTCTGGCCTTACCTGTTTTCCTGGAGGTGGTCTTTTTTAAGAGCAGGCAACAGCACTGCTTGAACACAGGAGAACTAGTTCTAAGAGCATGCGAGTCACTCGGGAGCATCTCAAATGCAACTACAAGCAACGGCAAGGTCTAACAATGTGTATGTGCAACAACTATTGCTATTAGTGTCGATGGGGACTTTCTACAATACAAGCTAGGGAGTATTCTAGTTACTTTCACATCACTTTGACCCAATACTTGAAAGAGGAGAGGTTTGTTGTGGTTGGCAATTTCAGAGGGAATAGTCCATTGTGGTGGGGAAGTCATAGCAGTAGATACGGCTCCATCCAGGGTAGCAAAAGCATTTGGCATGTCTTGTTTACATCTTGGATCAGGAAACAGAAACAGAGAACTGAGCCAGAAGCAGGACAAGGTTACAGCTCTCAAAAATCTCTCTCTGCCAGCTACGCCTTCAGACCCAAAGGCTCCACAACCCTCCAGACAGTGTCACCATCTAGAGACGCATTCTTTGAGCATGTGATCCTCTTGGCGTCACTTCACATTCAAACCACAGCACCTGTCGTATGAGAGGGCACCAGCTGCCTCAGGGTCCCTTGAGACCCACATTTCAATGAGCAATGAAAGAATAGAAGTTAGCCTCTTTCTGTCCAAGATTCAACAGTCGTCTTCCTGCTTTGCTTTAGAGTAAGAGTAAAAGAAAATTGAAAAACCCAAGAATCTGGGAATATGTATGCCTGTACTACATGTGCGATTCCAAATGGATGTGGTATTGAGCTATGCATTGGGACAGAGCACACCAGGATTGCAGTCCTCAGCGGCTCTGTCTCTGGATGTAAAGTAAACAAGATTACAGCTTAGAAAAACATGTGTACCTTCTGGGAAGTCCTTGGATGAAGGATGTATTTCTTCTTATAACTAGCATGTAAGCAAACACTATCAATGAAATCTATAGGGCCAGGGTCAGAGATGGTCAGTTGTCTCTGGGGACACAGATGTGCATTTTATGTACAGAATGAAGAAAAGGAGAATACAGAGAATAAACAAATTAAGTAGGCAACAAAAAGTTTAAGTATGTTACTTTAAGACCTAGCCTAGAACCACATCACAAAGTAAACAATACACAAAATGCCCCTTTATGACCCTATAATTAAATATCAAATGTTAAATAAGAAAATCTAAAAGTAAACAAATAACCAAAATAGTTCCATTGTGATTTTTTAAAAATATTTTATTTATTCATTTTCAAGCAGAGAGATACAGAGAGAGAAAGAGAGAGAGAGAGAGAGAGAGAGAGAGAGAGAGAGAGAAAGAGGGAGAGAGAGAGAGCACACCAGGGCCACCACCTTGTGGGTCTGGCTTATGTGGGTCCTGGGGAATTGAACCCGGGGCCTTAGGCACTGGAGGCAAGTGCCTTACCCGCTGAGCCATCTCTCCAGCCCTCCATTGTGATTTTATAAATCATACCTAATTTCTTCAGCATAATAACCATTATATAGACTTATATACCTGCAGCATTCAGTTATATTAAATTTAGTGCCAATAAATTCCTCAACTATGAGTCTAAACCAAAAGTCAATCAAGGTTTGCTTCTGTGCTCCCTAGAACTGTCCCCAGTTGGCTCCCCAATAAGTGAATGCTACCAAGCTATAACTACTTATCTAAATGCCACAAACAAATGTCTTAAGGTGGCTTAATCAGCTTCCTAGCTAGCAGAAAAGACATTTATACAATGGAAGCAAATGAGGCATGCGTACACAGGCACTCACCTTTCCTCCCCTGAGGATCCTGGCAGTTTTCATGGCTGCATGGGCCCCAGGCCGACCAGGAAGATACAATGCAGTCTGTAGAGCAAGGGACATTGCAGAGCTGAGACGCAGAGGGGGCGGGTCCCAAACACAGAATGCTTTCCACAGGTCTAGAAACTGAAGGACAAAAAAGAAAGGCACACGTCACATGTGGACGTTCCAGCCTTTGTCTGCACCTTTACTGGCTTTTACTGCGTCAGACTTATGACTATAGATAGAACATACAACCAAAGGTTAACCGCTCTCTAACATGCATTGCTCAGTCTACACTGTTAGCATCTGGAGTAAGCAAAGGAAAAGACAGTGACAAAGGGTGTGCTTCTGAGACGTCTGCATTGCGAGTGTTCCCTGGAAACTCAAGAGAGCACTGGAGAGAACACAGGTACAAAGGATCCAGAGTTGTGATTTAAAACAAAATTAAATGGCTTGGTGAGGTTTCAATATGAGTCAATCTTGACTACATAAATGACTGAGTCACTGTGAAGAAAACCAAAATCAAACTGGTCAGGTGGAGTGTTCAGCATAACCAATCTACTCTGTGACTCCCGGGAGTGGCAGAACTGGCGAAGACACAGAAGAAAAATGGTTCCTGGAATGAAAAGAAATGTTGTCTTCTGCGGCAGCAGCCTCAGCCTACAGAAAGCAGTTTACTGAGGCTATCCACATGGTCAGGGCTTCTCCTGAGGAAGACCTAGCTCTCCCTGGGGGCACTCCTGTGCCCAGCGCGTGTCCCTCCAGAAGGCAGTCACCACCTGCCTCTCAGAGGGATTCAAATGTCCTGTGCCCATAGGTCCATTATAGGCACCACAAGCACATGCCTATAGAGGAGGCAAGTTCTGATCCTTGTGGAAATTATGTAATACAAGTCAGGATTCCTGAAAGTGGCGTTCTACAATACCTGGATTTCCATGTTTATTCATAATAGCAAAGTTATGGAATCAGCCTATACTTCCTTCAACAGACAAATGGATAAAGAAAATGTGGTATGCAAGTGCAATAAAATAGCATTCATTCATAAAGAACAAAACGTGTCATTTAGAAGAAAATGGATGGAACTGGAGATCAAGATAAGCCAAACTCTGAAATACAAATATGACAGGATTTATGTCATACACGGGCTGGATAGATGGGTCAGTGATTAAGTGTGTTACCTATACAAGCATGAGGGCCTTAGGGGGCCTGAAACTACCCAAGTTAGAAAATCCAGAACCCAGTGGTTAAAAACATTGGGGTATGGCCAGGCACATCTATGGGCAAGTCCCTGCAAAGGAGAGCAGAGACCAGGGGATCAATCAGGTTCCTGAAAAATAGCAGGCTCTGATATCAATGAGACTCTGGCTCAAGTAAGAATGGGCAGGAAAGGACATCCAACAGACCTTCTGCTCTGACCACCACAGGCAAGTGCCCTCCACTGCAGGTGAGCACATGGGGTGCTGAAAGGGCACGTAGCACACAGACATGCATACACCATGCAACAGAGAGAGAGAGAGAGAGAGAGAGAGAGAAGAGCAGCTAATGGGAAGTAAATGCAAGCGATATGATACACATGTGTGGATGTGTCACCATGATATTTGTTATTTGGTACAATGAATGTTCCCAAATTTTTAAAAATGCACATTGAAAAAGAGCAACCAAAAATATATCTAAATAGTTAATGCATGGAGTAACTTCATACTAAGAAAGTTTTAGAACGATCAAGAGTCTGTGGGCAAATAGTTTCAGTTCAAAAGGATATATATATATATATATATATATAGAGAGAGAGAGAGAGAGAGAGAGAGAGAGAGAGAGAGAGGGAGAGAGAGACTGCCTTGTACTATTTTGTAAATATTTCCTATGTGTCATTCTCAACCAGTTGAGCAGATTGAAAATGCCTCAAAGGTGGAAATGTATGGGGGTTGGGTGGCAAGTCACATCACACTTTGTTTCCTCACCTGCTCCAGGTGTGTAAGAGTCAAATCTGGGAAAGGTGGCAATCAATCACAGCTCTGACAAGCAGATCTTTGAATAAAAACCAAACCAACAGCAAAATGAAAGAAAAACTCTGCCTTGAGAAAGACACAGCTTGTGTCAGAGTGAGGAGCATTTACATTGAGGGGGGCAGTGTGAATTGCTTATGAAAGTGAGCAAAACAGGTGAAAAATAAAACATTTTATTTTCAATCAATGATTTACAGCTTACCAAAACAATTTGCTCTGACTTAAAGTGAAAGGCTAAAGTAAAGTTACAGGCTAAATGTTAAAGTATGCATGACATGTAGTGGGGGGAGGGGAGGAGGAGAGAGAGACCAGCTATTAGGCAAAGAGAGATTTCCAGCACAAGTGCTAAATTGTGCATGGCATGTAGTAGGGGAGGATAGAGAGCAGATATTAGGGGAAAAAAATTAGGTTGCCCAGGGAGGCTGAGGAGAGGAGGGGCTAAAGCAAAGACCATGCTGAAAACAGCAATGAAAGCTGGAAGCCAGAGTGGCCAGGCTGCAGATATACCTGCGAAATTACTGAACCACGGAGAAGAGAGGAATTTGGGAGACAGGGAAAGGGCTTATGATTCTATCCCCAAGAGTGAGAGAGACAAACGACACAAAGCCTTCATTCACTGAGCAAATCATGCAGTTATGCCAAACAATCCACCTAAACCAGCCACTCTGCTGATGTCTGCATTTGCAGACTTCTCATTCCAATAAAGTAGGTCAAGTGGTCATTTAACAAGCACAGTGCAAAGAGATGCATCACTCAAGCATCATATTAGTAAAAAGCAACAAAGCTGAAAGTCTTAATGGTGTATGTTTAGTTTGATTGTAATGCATGTTAGCATGCACTCTCAAATTCAGAATGAAATTCTTACTACCCATCACAAGGAAGCAGAGCATGCCAGCTGATTAATCTAGTTGTTTTCCAAGCATTTATAATGTATGACAAGCATGAGGTATAATAATTGTAATTCATTCATTCATTTCAAATACAGGAGCTTCAGCACAGAAATGCGATCTTACTTCCCCACATGCCCAATTAGAGAACAGTGGAGGTGGGATTTGGGCCAAGGCAGCCTGGCTACTGTATCTGTTTGCTTACCCACTGCAGGCAATATGTGACTCCCTCATTCATCATTCAGGTGGCATTGTTTTTCTTAGCGCCTACTATGTAAAGCAGATTATTTGGGTGCCCCTGAATTGACCAAATTTGCCCTTATTTCTCACTTGTATTTCTGAGAAAAAAAACTGTAGAATATGCTAGAAATGTAAAATCATAAGAAGTGAGCTGGTCAGAGCAGCCTTGGGAGTCTATTTCAGTGCCTCTAGAACAACCTGTCTCTCAACAATTCAGGCTTAGCATGCTGTGCACCCCTCAAGGTATAAAACCCAGGATGGACTACTTTCCATGGTCCTTCATTTTCATTTCAAGTGGACATTGAAAGTGAAGAACACATCCCTGTGATTGGCTTTCTACACCTTCAGGAAATGGATCACAAAACAGTCTTAGATGTCTATTGCTCCTTGCAGTCTACATATAAGGAACACAACAGCTCGTGCACCTTATTTAATATGAGGGAGTTCTGTCTCACTGGACTCAGAAAATCAGATAACCTGTGAACAGTGCCTTCCCTCATGTCATGCTCGAACAATGTTAGCTGATAAAGTTACAGATAGAGCTGGAGAGATAGGTCAGGGGTGAGATAGGTCAGGTGCTTGCTTACAAAGCCTGATGGCCTGAGTTCAATTCCCCAGTACCCATGTAAGGTCAGATACACAAAATGACACATGTATCTGGAGTTCATTTGCAATGATGGGAGGCCCTGGTATGCCCATTCTCTCTCTCTCTCTCTCTCTCTCTCTCTCTCTCTCTCTCTCTCTGATAAATGAAATATTTTTAAAAGGCCACAGTGAGTAAAACCAACCAGCCTCCTTCCCTAATGAAGCTCACTTGCTATTAATTGTATATGAGTTCATGCTCCCCAACAAGATGGGAACACTGTGTTCCCGCCTACTTTCTGTTCTCAAGGCTCTCTCCTTTTAAGACTAGGTAGAAGTATCGGGTGTCAATGCTGAGAAGATTCTCCCAAACATCTCAGAGCTCAGATTCAGCAGTCAGACACTTCCACAACATCCATACCTGATGTACTTGCCAGGACTCAGGACCAGCTTTATCATGGGCCCAAACCCAGGACACCCAGAATACATTTGATTGATGATTTATTTGAAATAAATCGTAAGTATGTCACAGAGCAGTTAGAGCTTCAGGATACATAGGAAGCCACCTTCCTAAGTGTGAACACACCGTTTCCATGTTCCTGTACCTATTCTTTTCAGCACTG
This sequence comes from Zapus hudsonius, assembly GCA_004024765.1. Lineage (NCBI taxonomy): Eukaryota > Metazoa > Chordata > Mammalia > Rodentia > Dipodidae > Zapus > Zapus hudsonius. The sequence goes on along the minus strand of PVHP010016878.1, from coordinate 17,678 downwards.
CAAGTGAGCTTTAGAGCTAATTTTACTGTGTCACTATATTTCCAATATGAACCTTGCACAGTGTCATTCTGCAGTTAGGGCACAGAAAGACTTAAGAGCCTTTTCCCTAGCTAACTGTGTCGTTTTCTTTCCCTAAACTGAAAGCAACCGGCAAAGCAGATGAAGCCATATCATACTGGACAAGGGTAATCTGTGCATGATTCATAATGACCACAACTGGAGGTATTTTGATAAAACTATCTCGGGGTTTGGTGGGGGTGGAGGGATTTCTTGGGTGAGCTGCAGTTGGATGATCTACATGGTTGACACTTTACAGAGCTCTTATTTCTCCTGGGACAAACTTCAGCTTTATCAATTGTTGTGAGAATTGTTGCTTTCCTATTCACTGCATTCTTCTCTCTAAAGCAGCTGCCCAAAATGACAACTTTATTTCTACAAAATAGCTGTCTCCTCTGATGCAATGAATGCAGGTCTATTCAGTCTGCTTGCCGACTATAAGTTTATATTTACCCATCTTTCTCCAGCTGCCTTTCTGACATTGTCACCTGAATGTTGTCATGCCCAAGGTGACCTAATGTTGGACTAGAAAGTCACAATCCCATGGGTTTGCTTAGGTTCTGTAAGGGCAGCATAAGTTCCCTCAGGGACATTGCATGGTTACAAACATAAAAGCACCAAACACTTTTAACTAAAACAAATCTAGATTACTGTATAGCAGAATCTTACTAAGTGTTAAGGACTACATTATTTTAGATATTTAACTTGGAATTTTTCATTGGCAATAAAAATGATTAAATTGACCTGTCCTATGTGAAATATTGAAATCTGCTACTAAAGATCATGAAGTTGATTTAAGTAATGAATGACTCAACAAACAGAACCTTGATTAACAAGGGACAAAACATGCTAGTTATATAATATGTTCACTGTTAAAAATGTAGACTGATCTTAATTTGAGAAATTAACAAAGTTCATGATATTACTTGAGGTAAAAGATTTCATATGAGCATGCAAATTTAAACTAAATGAAATAAAATTTAAAATAAAAATTCCTTTTTTAGTGATTAGCATGTGATCACCACTACTGAGAAAAATGAACACCTTCCCATTTTATCACTTAAAATAAATCAGGATATTATCCAAACTAATTTGAATTACCAAAGCATTAAAATAAAAATATTAATACTAGTATCCAATTTATTATCCCTATTGGTGGACATTTTGTCAGGCCCAAATGTTTTAGGCTTTATAACTAACTCCACAAAAGGAAATTAAAACAAAACTGGACAATATTTTAACTTAGTAGAATTTTAGTTAATATCTATATATATCTGTATTTTACAAATGAGTCATTTACATAAAGTGAAAAGTTACTGCAGGAGTCACTGGAAATTTCTTATCAAAATATACATCTACTATGAGATGGCATATTACGTCATCCTTTCAAAATTCAACACGTGTCCAAGGTGATTTTGTCATGGCATAATGAAACCTTATGACATAAAATATCTTTAAGGTGGTTGAGTAATTAATCACAAGATAATGTTTTTCTAGAATTTTTGAGAAGGTGGTAATGAAAAGAAAACAAAGGTAATTGCACCTCTTGGGAGCTCCTCCAAACTTGGATTATTTTGCGTTCTTTTCAAATCAATGGTACCTTAATTATTATACAAATAAAGCTTTCAATCTTGAGTTGATTTCAATCTTATATAAAATATTTGATTTCCCAAATTACATCAATCTCCACAAAGAAGTTAGACAAAAAAATTACATTCATTTCAATTTTCCAAATCAAATGCAGGCAGGCACTGTGAACCCCAAAGGAAATTCATACACAAGGACTCAAGCCTCCAGTTCATGGGATCTCCAAGAGACAATCATAATAGAAACAGCAATTGCTCATCTTTAATTCAAAACTAATGAAAAAGCCTACTTATATAAAAGTGTTACTTTCTAAATGATTTTTGAGAAACAATATTGCTTCTGACATATTCATTTAGGGAGCACACTGACTTGGCAGAAGCTCAATCCACCCACTGCTAAAATAAACAAGCCTCTTCTACAGGCTGAGGGAGTCAAATAATTGAAGGGGAAAGATAAATAATATTACAATTTTAGCTATAAAGCCATTTCTCCTCATGAAGCTGCATGAATTATTTCAGTTGCCTTTTGCAATTGGGATTTGCAAAATAATGTACCATTTTTAACGTGGTGGACAGAATGAAAGCAAATCTGTCTCACAGCATTTATACTCAGCTTAAAGAAATTACATCTCATCCTATTGTAGCTAATAAAGCTTAATTTTAACCACATTCTGACTCTCTCAGCAAGGTGCTATGCAGTATAGTTTAGCAGGAATAAGTGTGTATGTAGAAGATTTATTATCTAAAAACAAATCCTGAAATTAAAAATAATTATGTGAAATTTGGACACATGTCAAAAAGTTTCCAAATTTCATTTATCTAGTCAATTAGAAAATGCCTACTAACAAATTTTCTACTGTTACAAAGAAACGATACCACAGATAAAAATGGAAAAAGCATTCAGAATAAGTGACGTGTGCAGACAATTTTGTAGAGGAATCACAACCAACATCAACATTAATAATTTAGAAGGAAGCATAGTAGCATTAAGGCCCATATTTACTTTTATTATTATGTATTTTCACTAGCATTCCTTTTTTGAAAGGCTCATTCTGTTTCAGAGACTTGGCTAAGCACTAAAAGAGGACTCTGGGAAGATGGAAGAACAAGACCTAAAATGATCATTCACGCTTTTCAAATTCAAGGTACTGCTACTGATGAGAGAAGGGGACATGGCAACGAGGAAAAGTAGAGAAGACAGGTAAAAGAACAGAAATGCCAGAGGCAGAAATAGGCAATGCAGGGAAGACACAGCTTTTAAGAGGACTTTAGTCCAGGGTCCTCTTCATACTCAGCACTTTGCAAGGTGGAATTCATCTTCCACAGAGACTATGACAAGAGAGAAATGAGAGAAAGCAAGTCTTCCCAGAAATGACCCAAATGCCTATGTAAGTGATTAATGTTGGTCATAATAGCTACCGTGCATTACAGCACACTTGGCACAGGCATGGTGCTGAGTACCTAAACCTATCCCCATATTTAATCATCACAAGCGCTCTGAAGCAGGAAGTTATCCTTCTCATCTCAGATACCATAACAAAGAGTGACACATTCTCCGAAATCACAAGCAAGTCAAATGTGCTTAAAGCCCATATCCTTTCAATGATTGTGTGTTTGCAATGGAAATTATGGCAGGAAACCAGTGTTATATTGTGTCACATTCCAATATTTTTAACCCAGATAACACATACAGCGAGAGTGTAGTAACAGTCAATATTAGGAAGGTGAGTGCCATCCAAGGAAGAAGAGGCACCACACAGGTACTAGTGCCGTGAATCTGAGAGGTAATTATGACTACCTTTATAGGCTCAAGAAAAGGTGAATGAAATTGGTTTCTTATTACCATTAAATGTTCAAGAAAGAGTGAAAAATGGTTTACAATGATCATTTTCATTTTGCAATTCAGTTTTGTAGCAATCCTTGGGATGTGTACATAGTCTACTGCCTTTCCCACTGTTTGGCTTAAAGTACAAAGAATGATCAAAGACACCATTGAAGTAGTTTTGAAACTGGGGAAATGGTGACAACTGGGTTTGAAAGTACAAATTTTGTCATTAGCACCAAAACTTTCCCCTCAGCCGAGAAAGGGTGGGAGACACTATAAATTTCCCAAAGCCAATAGGCATTCATCTAGGAGGACGATAGGATGTTAAAAAAAATGCCTAGCAGGCCAAGGGAATTGGCTCAGCAGTTTACATGCACGAGGTTGCAAGCCGCCCTGTCTAAGTTTGTTCCTTCAACAACCACATAAAGCTGAACACAAAGTTGAGCACACATCTGTGATCCCATTGTGCCTATGCCAAAGGAGGCAGGACCAGAAGAATCTGGAAGCACAGCAAAAATCAACACAACATATAAAACCACATATACATACATATACACACAAGTAAGCATATGCAAAACCACAAAGTCAAGGATGTCTGAAGAGGAGGGTGGAACAAGAACTTGGTAGAAAGGCCGAAGGAGCTTGCGAGATACACCTGCTGTGCAAGCAATAGATCCACATTTGGATGCCAGCACCCACATAGCTAATGTCTAGAATCTCTGTCACCCCAGTTCTTCTACACAAGATGGGAAGCAGAGGCAGGAGATGCACCAGAAGCTCCCAGTCATCTGGTCTGGCTTTGGCAACAGAGAACAATAGGACGAGTGCAGAGACTGAAAGCCCAGGATGTCCTCTGACCTCCTTATGCACACTGTGCATATGTGCACCTGCACTCTCACCATGAACACATGTGTGCCCAACACAAACACACACACACACACATACACACACACATATACACAGAAAGGAAATGAGAAAGCAAGGGATGTGAGGGTAAGGCCCCAGGATTGCCACAAGATGCCATTTTGGCCCACTGAGGGAGAATGAAACAAGACAGTCCTGCATCTGTGCTGATTCAGAACACAGTATCTTACCCTGGTCACTTTCAAGAGAGCACATTACTCCAAGGACAGCACCACAATTGCCAGTGCTTACATTTCTTTGTGCTGATTATTTTAGAAGTCTAGTAAAGAATAATATCCCTAAAGAGAATATGCACACACTCATGCTTTGAAAGGAAGGAAAAGTGAAGGGCTGGCTGCTCCTGATGTCCTGGTTAGCATGTACTACTTAACATCTCCAAATCATTTTAGAGCGAACAAGTTAATTCAACTTCAAAGGAAGGCATGAGAGTCTGCAAAGGGAAAGGGAACAAGGCACTGCCTGAAAATTTTTGAAAGACAAAATAATTATTCTTTTATATAATGAACTACATAATAATTCTTACCACAATAATTGCAATCTTTGTAAACCAAAACCAATATACTGCAAAACTGCACAAGGGTTCCTTCCTTCCAATCATTCATTACAAGTCATATTGCACTTCGCGTATGAGACCAACATTCTAAACAAGTGGCTTCCAGCCTGTCTAAAACCATGGAGCTTAACACAGACCCAAGTCAGAGTGCTTGGTCAGAACCGGGAATAAGGTATCAGGGACTATAAGAATTTATACATATAGGAAACCATTATAATTTGCAAGTGATAGATTCAATTCTCCATATAACTTATTGATTATAATTTTAAAGTCTAATTGCTAAAATACATTAATTGAAAGTCTTCTAAAGCCTGCAAAGCCCTTAGCAAATGAAATTCAATAAAACAAGTACACCAGGCTTGAGGTGTTCCTCACCTTTGCTGTGTTGCCTCCTCCACAGGAATCTTCACAAGCAAAATATTGTCCTCTCCTCCCTTGTGGCAACTTTCACACAATAAATATTCTGCAAATCTGCATATGTGATATATGCTTATGCATTTAGCATAAAGACACAATATTTTGTTTCACTCTAAGAAGCAGTTTTGTCCCTTTAGGTGTGATTCCCCCCTCAACAAAATTGAAACATGTTCTAAAATATTTCATATGTAACAGTCTATAGGTAGAGTTTGTTTAATTATTAAAACTCTATAAGGTAATTACATGTCTAGTTTCTAATTTAAAAAAAAGAAACTAAAGTTTAAAATATCTGTCAGGATAGGCAGAACAAACTCTTGAATATGGAATGTGGTACCAATTTTCACTCTTAATCATTCTGAAGAACCTGGAATGCTTTAATCCCAGCACTTGGAAGGCAGAGGTAGGAGGATTACCTTGAGTCCAAGGCCAGACAGGAACTATATAATGAATCCCAGGTCATCCTGGGTTAGAGGGAAACCCTACCTTGAACAAAACAAACAAACAAAGAAGTACCTGGAGCGCTTAGAGTTTTCCTGACTGGAGGCTGAAAGCTATCCTCTCTCTGACTCTCTTTCTGAGTCCTCGAGCTTGGTTTGAATGCATGGTCTACATCTGGGTGTTTTCCCTTGGCTAAAGAGAAGGCAGGGCAGTGTCCATGCTATTCTCTGGAGAATAAGGATAATAACTGACATGCTGTAGAATTTTATGACACTTTTCTTGTGCTTACAATAAATTCTGTGTGGAGAAGATGAATAATTCCACATATACATATAACATCTGAGAAAATAGGTTGTAAAAATAAAGATAAATTCAAGAATGGTAGTTTATCTCTATAATCCATTAACTTGGGAGGCTGAGATTGGAGCACTGAATGAGTTCAAGGCCAACCTGGGCTACAAAGTAAGTTCCAGTAAGCCTGGGCTAGAGTGAGACCCAGCCTTAACATAGTTACATTCCTATATTTTTAAAAATATAAGTAGCATCTTGAAACTTGGAGAAAGCGCAAAAAAAAAAACCAATGATACAATAATTACCTCATTTAAAAACATATTAGGCTATTTAAAATTAAAAGCATCATGGATATATTTGAAAGTTCTTAAACACAAATGAATATCAATTCTGTATGTATTATCACCTCTTTCAAAGGGAAGATATATCGAACTTTGCAAAGTTACATTCTTTTTTTATAACATAACAATAAATACAGCTGACAATCATTTGTCTTTTATTTTTTATTTTATTTTTTAAAATATTTTTTTTCAAGCAGAGAGAGAGACAGAGAGAGAGAGAGAACAAGGACACACCAGGGCCACCACCTTGTGGGTCTGGCATATGTGGGTGCTGGGGAAATGAACCCGGGCCCTTAGGCACTGGAGGCAAGTGCCTAAACCGCTGAGCCATCTCTCCAGCCCTCATTTGTCTTTTAAACATCTATAAAAGTTTTAAAATTTTGTACTCTAGTGACTGTTTTGTTCAAACCAATAAATCTCAAAGAGAAGCAGTGTACATCAGGGCTGACACTTGAGGTAGTAAGAACCTGGATGCAAGAGGAGTCACGTATTTCCAGATACTGTCAGACCTTTGGCAGCTGAAGATGTTGATGTAGAGAACTCAACTGGACACAGAAGTCAGGGTGCCTTGAGAGCTCCCATGCAGGCCACAGATAATGGAGAGGCACCTCCATAGAGCTATCTTGCCTCTGATCTGACCCAAAAGTATCAGCATAGGGCCTGGCCCATCACAGCCATTCCTATTTCCTGATGTCTTTATATTCCTGAAAATACAGTGCCAGGCCTGCCAGCTACCAGGAAATTTCTGCCCTTGGCTTTTTCACATAACATTATCAACCAAACGGTTGCATTCCTCTAGAGTTTCTTTCATCTTTTAATCTGAAATGGATTTTTAAAAGTCAGTATAAATTGCTACATTTTCATAAAATGGAGGCTCATTTCTTAATGCTTTTCTGTACTGGCAATTCTTGGTCTAAAGACATTTTATGTCTAAAGCTTAATGGGCAGATCCTGAAGAAAGTTATCACCTCTTGGTAATACTCTTTCCTCTTACAGATCTGCTGACTCCCAGAGTCTAGGATGACAGAGATCTCAGTGATCATTTACAGTATGTCCCATCTCAGTAAAGGGCAAAACCTTCTGACTTGTCCAAGATAAACATAGTTAGTAGACTAAACCTAGAATTCCCTATTCAGATAGCTAGGCCACTCACTTAAACACATACTAAAAATTAAAACGGGGCTGGGAAAATGGCTCAGTGGATAAAGTGTTTGCCATGAAAACATGAGGATCTGAGTTTGGATCTCTACCACTTACATAAAAGTCAGGTATTTGGATGAGCACTTGTGATCCCAGAAGAGAGAATCCCCAGGACTTACTGACTAGCTAGTCAAATAAAATCAGTGAGTCCTGGATTCAGTGAGAAAAGCTGTAGTGAACAAAATGAAATGTCGAGTGACTGAAGAAGATGCCTGACACTGTCCTCTGGCCTCCACATCCACAAGCTCACCAGGCATTCACACCTGCACCACATGTGCACACACATATATGAACATGCAAGTCACATAAATGCAAGCATTGCACGTGTGTGCACTCTGCACACATACAAGATATATTTTCAATTCCTCTTTATGTCCATTCAGGTAATATTTCATCCTACAAATAATGAAGTTATGAAGTTTCTCTCCATGACATGGGGTTCTGTGAATGAAGTTTGCATGAAATTGCATTTCTTTTTTCCAATGTAGCTTGTAGAAACCCTACTGTCGTCACTGGGCTATTTGCTTTACCAGAAGCTGAATATTAGCAGGTTTTAGTCATGTGCCTATGACAAAGACAAAAAAAGACTTTAAAATAATTAATGTGAAATAAACATTCTACCCATTGCAAAATTATGAATGCATTGTATAGTCATTTAAACGATAACATGCAAATTGAGCTGGATTCCCCATCACATCATCCATCATTCACTTACCTGGTTCTGACAACTAGGTAGTTAGCATTGAACAAATCCTTTACTGTGGTTGTATGTGGTCAATTCTGATAGAGTAAGTAAGAGGAGAAGAGCTTGGTAGCAAATATTTGATGCACATCTGAAAGACCATGGAGCATGGTGATGCCCGAGAGCACACACACAGGGCTCCAGGTTGAGCCTGAAGTGTCTTATCAAGGAAACAAGTAGGAGATAAAATCCAGCCCATCCTCTTATCAAGCTATGCCTGCTCTTAACGCTCAGAAAGGTGTCTTTCTAACTCTTGCACGGAAGGGGAGACTTTCTAATTCAACTGATGACTCAGTTCATGCTCCTGGTGGTCCTGCCCTTGTGTGATCCTAATGAATCAACAGGGCCAACTGGGATTAAGACCTCCAGGCTAAAATCAGAAGCTATCTCTATAAATCCTTGTGCATTGTTTCTGAGTTAGCCAAAAACTTTGAAAAAATAATCCTAATGTATAAATACAGGTAATTGGGGGAAAGTGATTGGCCAAGAGAAAAGATTGTACATCAATGACAACACAATAAATAGAACTCATCAGTAACTGTTGCAGAACTAAGATATTAAGAAAATGTCTAGTAGATCTAAGAGTGAGGTTAAGAGTGGAGGTGAGAATGTTAAATTTATCTGTTAAGACCAAAGTTGAAATTTTTAAATAGAACACTGTGAACATGCCCAGATAACCCCTCAGCAGCATATAATGTCATTTTAAAGGGAAAAAATATAGATTATTTATAAGATAAAGTATTCTGGAGTAGAAAATAAATGTCTATTTAACACAGACCACTGTGAAAGAAGACATGTCAATTAACATAATTGGAATAAAAACTTATGAGCTAAAAAAAAATCCCCTTTTCTAGCCCATAATGAAAATTACATTATCAGTGACTTGCTCTTCTCTAGGCACATTACAATGTGTCAGAGAAGACATTACAGGCTGTTATGGCTTGATGAGCATAGAGGTGGGCTGGAAAAGTTCTATTCGCATAAGAAAACTAGGATCTTTCAAAGAAAGGGTATGTAGTGAAGCCCCATGTGAGTGTAGCATTTGTACACAAGGCAGGTATTAACAGAAGAAAAATATCAGGGGCCCTCTGAGAAACTGAAAAAGAGAACCTGGAGTCTCCTGGGCATAATTGTGAAATTCCTCTCTCATCTCTTCTCTTTTATGTTCCTGATGGCTATGCAGAATCCTCTTACTACCCCTTGCTTAAATCCTATGTTCTTTGGTAGCAGGTAAAAGTTATCCATCAAAAAATGTAAGGGTGGGGTGAAGAGATGGCTTAGCGGCTAAGGCGCTTGCCTGAAATGCAGAAGGACCAGAGTTCGATTCCCCAGTGCCCATATATAGCCAGATGCACAAGAGGGCGCATGTGTCTGGAGTTCATTTGCAGTGGCTTGGAGGCCCTGGTGCGCCCATATTCTCTGTCTGCCTCTCTCTCTCTCTCTCTCTCTCTCTCTCTCTCTCTCTCTCTCTCTCTCTCTCTCTCAAATAAATAAATAAAATATTTTTAAAAAATGTAAGGGTTACCTCAACAATGAGGTATCTGTTAATGTAACTTACTGCCCAAGTTAGACTGAGTAAAGAAACAGGACTCTCAGTAAGGTGTGTGGGGGGGTGGGGTGAGGAGTGTTTTCCATAAGCATTAATAAGCAACAACACAAATCTCCAAAACAATGAGGACACCACCACTAATAATAAAGGTCATGTAACATAAATCACTATATATATATATATATATATCACATGTTTTCTCTCATGTAGAAAAGGTAGATTTTAAAAAGACATGAGAGAGAGAGAGAGAAACAGTAGAACTTAGAAGATGCCAGAAATGGAAGTTGGAAGACACATATATAAAAATGTCTGGGGCTGAAGATATGGCTCAGTGTAAACTTTCTTGCCTGTAAAACCCTGGACTTGATTCCCCAGTACCCATGTAAAGCCAGATGCACAAAGTGGCACATGCATCTGGGTTGGGAGCTCATCGTGATTTCAATTTGATATTAAAGAGAAGACAGGAAACAATCAAATTTGTACAATTTTTAGAAAGCAGTGATTTTACATACATCTCCCCAGTAAAATCATAGTTTTACTCAAATTCTTGGGAGTCAGTAATTGTAAATTTGTAGTGTCTCTGGAGAAACACACACACTCACACCAGGAGGGAGATAAGTAATCTTTTGAGAGAACCAGATACCAACTCAAACTTTTAGAAGACAAGGAAAAATACATAATTATGTTGTATGATTATAGAAGATAGAAAATGCATCATAGACTTCCTTGAATGAGCTTGGTAACCTGCGTTACAATGGGGGTTATACACATGCAAAAGCACTTAACATCATTGGTCACCAGGGAACACAAAGTAAAACCCCAGCAGATACCACCACATGCCCGTCACACTAGCAAAGTGAAAAAGTTGAACACTGCATGTTGGCAGGTGTATGAGACAAGTAGAATCCCGGATTTACAGACAGCTGCTGAGAATAGGAAATGGTACAATATACATGGGTGTTTTATAAACTATGTCTATACTATGACCCAGTAATTTCACTCTCAGCTATTTTCCAAAAGGAATTAAAGCATTTTTTCATAAAAATCCTTATTGCAGAATGTTCAGAGCAGTTTTATAAATAATGGGACAAAAAAAGAACCACCAACATATCCAATGTCCATCAAGAGGATAAGGGATAAACTGCTATATTCATACAGTGAAATTTCTCAGCCATGAAAGAATGAACAAAAGATAACACAAAACATCAATGTATCTGATTGCTTTTATGTAAAATCCTAGAATAGGATAAACTAAAATGAGATGATAAAAGATGAATGGTGGTTTCTGATGAAGGCTGGGATGGGAAGTAGAAGGGTACACGTGGGAAGGAGCAGAGACATCTTCTGTGGTGATGGAAGTGTCTAGGCTTTCAAATTTGTCCCTCAAAACTTATCTGAACATTTTGCTACGTGTAAATCATACCTCAGCAATGAATCACAGAGGTATGAGAAGGTAGAAACCAATCTTTCAACAGCAATTTCATCCAACTAGAAAGAAAACATCTGGAAAATTCTGGTTATATGTGCGCACTTGAAATTGTGTAAAGAAGGAAAAGAAATCTCTATCCTGGGGCAAATTAAACCAAAAATGAAGTCATTTTTCTCTGGAATGACAAAAAAGCACAGTAGCATAAAGCTATCTGGTAAGCAAAAGCTGGGATTGTATCTCCTATGACTATATTTGGAGTCAATGTACTCACTAAGTTTTATCATTTGAATGTTTACTTGCAAACTGTAGTATCATAAACATGGAAAGAATTGAATTGTTTTAAAAAGAAATTTTGGGCTAGGAATATTATTCAGTTAGTAGAGTTTTTTACTACAACGCATGAAGCCCTGAGTTCCATATCAGCAGTGCATAAAACTAGACATAGTAGTGTATCCCTAAAATCTCAGCATTTTGGAGGTAGGGGATAAGGATATGGATAAGAAGTTCAATGTCATTCTCAGCTACATAGTGAGTTTAAGGCCACCAAGGGCTACATGAAGCTCTGTCTCAAATAGTTTAAAGAACAAAGGATATGAAGAATTCCAGAATATTTGTCTGTACCATGAAATTTAAAAATAGTGTCCCATAGCCTAAAGAGGAATGTGTGTAAGTTGTTTGAAAGAGAATGCGACTCGTCATCCCCAGTCTTTAGGGAAACATCCACTTTTCATCAAAATACTGGGCCAGTGTATGGATATTTGGAAACTGTCCAGAGAATGTGTCTTGTTCCCAGACGGTGAAGGGTCCAAATTGTGGCCTTCGGGTTGGTTCATCTTGAAGCCACTGCAGAGTTTGTGACAAACACAGAGAGCCAATTCTAACTTGCACACCTGGACTTTAGAAATGCAGGCTCCAAAGGTGAAAAAGAGATGTCATGCATAAGATCTATCAAGAAGTATTTTAAGATGTGGCCTTTCTCCAAAATGTATTCTGATCCCCAAACTGCAGGAACTCCAAAACACCTTGGAGAGAAGTATCTTTCAAAGGAAGACAACAGCATAGGGTACTTTCTGACAGGCACTCACCTAAGTGCTGGCATAAATTTAGACAGCTTAACAGAACGAAGTAAGGTAAATATTAGTGATATTGTGATGACATTATAATAATGCTAGAAGGACTAACCTTGGAATAAGTTCTAAAGGAAACTAAAAAGTTGGGAGGGGCACTTTAAAATGTGTAGAAGGAAACATGAATGTAAGGAGACATGACTTTTCCACTTGGGCAAATAGGATTCTATTTAAATAGGCATTTAAGAGTAAGAATGTGGGCTGGAGAGATAACTCAGCAGTTAAAGGCACTTGCTTGCAAAGGCCTGTGTTCGATTCCCCAGTACCCACATAAAGCCAGATGTTCAAAGTGGTGCACATGTCGAGTTCATTTGTAGTGGCACTAGACCTTGGCATGCTTCATTCTCTCTCTCTCTCTCTCTCTCTCTCTCTCTCTCTCTCTCTCTCTCTCTCTCTCTCTCCCATCTTTCTACTTTCCAATAAATGAATAAATTATAAACAGAAAAGAATATCAACAGGAATTTAAGACTTAGCATTTGCTAGATAATGTCTAAATGGGATCCCGCTGAGCACTTTATACTTACTACCTTACACAGGTTGGTGCCGTCAGTTCTGTTCATAGCCTTTGGTCAGGCTCAGAAGAAACAGAGGCTAGAAGAGGACATTTGCCTCTCTAGGTGACACAGCCCAAATCACTGCAGCATCTCAGTGCACAGCCTGATATTTTAGGCACCGGACAGTTATTTACCCTTCAGATACTCATTGCTACCATTTTTTTCTGAAATTCTGGGGCCATATCTGAAAGGAATGGGTTCTTGGTAAGAGAAATCCAAACCAAGAGCAGGAAACGAGATCATGTAGTATTTCAAAAGAAAATTGATTACCTCATTCTGGAAAAATTCCAACCCAGAACAGAGAAGGAAATTTCATAACCCATGCCTCAACCACTGGGAACATGAGGGAGGAACACCATGTGTTGGCTATATACATTGTTCTGGCTACCGTACATGGCTGAGTTCCAAGTCAGCCTGGGTTAGCATGAGATCCTACCTCAAAAATAGAATAAAAAACAACCAACCAACCAGACAAACAACATGACAAATCCATTGTACCTTATTAGATAAAGAATTTTAGTTCCGTTTGCCCAACCCCCTCCTGTTTCAGATTCTCCACAAGTAGAAAGCCCATTAATGTCTTCCACTCCCCACCTCAACCCAAAAGATTCTTTTCAGGCTACTTTGTAAAATAAAGAGAAATTTTGGGTGAAGAAGTAAAGGCAGAAAACAACATAAATCAGTGTGATAATAATCAAGGTCAGAATTCAGTTATGTATTTTTTGAATAGATAATAATTACACAGAAAAAACATTTCATTAATAATTTGAATTCACCATGTACCCATTATGATGACAGTATAAATATGATCCATAAGGAAAAAGTTGAAGTTGGTGTTCTTTGGTAGGAATAAAATGGCTAGAAAGGGCAGTGCAGCTATCTTTGAATTTTTGAAGTATTATATGAAAAATAGATAAATTTTGTAGTCTATAAACACATATTTGAAAGAAATTGATGAAAATAAGGGAAATTTTATGCACGAATTGCAACTTTGCACACTAATGACTTACTTAGCTCTAGTATGCAACCACCAACTGCACTCGAGGATGCTTTCCTGAGGAATCTGCTATACGTGAGAGACGTCTGCTCCAGAAACAGCCCTTTCAAACTCCAGACATTATGATTCCCCAGTCTTGTATAGCATTTAACAAAGGTAACAGGAAAGGTGGGAACAACTGTGTTAAAGTTATATCTGGAGTTCAGGCCTATATTACATAAACTAAAGAAGGGTTGATTTGGAGTCAACACTTATTATTGGGCAAATTTTTAAAATTTTTGATGCTATGAATACAAGTAAGAAAATTTGCCTATTCTACCAACAGAAAGTCTACCCTATCCTTTTCCTGTCAAAAAAGAAACATTCTAAAAGACTTTACATTTTTAAGGAGAAAAAGTTGGCTGATGAAGAAATTGGCATCATATAAATCACAGAAATTGAAATTATATAAAATACAGCCCTTTGAACATGTGGAGATGGATACATATACTATCCGGACATAATAAAAACTAAGATACATGTCTTTACAGTGACTGTCCTGTTTAAGTTTCCATGAAGAGGAATCACCTCCTCATGTCTAATGTTAAGCATAGAAATTGCCAATCTGTCAATTCTATGCCCCAGTCCTGGCCCACCTCTCCTCACTTCTCAATGCAATTTCCTTCTAATGTGGCTCCTTTCTGAGTTCTAAGGGAATTTTTGCATTTGTGACTTTAACAATCCACTTGAAAAACACTAAATATCTCAGGCATATTCATTTTTAGTTCTTAAGTATCATTTATTTGAGAGAGAGGGATAGAGAGAGAGAAAGAGAGAGAAAAAGAGAAAGAGAGAGAACTAGGGCCTCCAGCCACTACCAATAACTCTGGACACATGTGCCACTTTGTGCATCTGGCTTTATGTGGGCACTGGGGACCCCAGGCTTTACAAGCAAGTGTCTTTAACCACTTAGTAATCTCTCCATCCCTCAGGCATATTATATTTGTCCTATAGCACCAATATCAAGTATATTTGAATAAGTCATATTCACTTTCCTCAATCCCCCCATTTTTTAAAAATACATGTTCTTGAAGGAAGAATATAATGTTACAATATTGATAACTAGATCTTCTTTTACAGTCTCAATCTCCTTCCCACTGCCTCACCCATAATATAAATGGCCAGAATGTAAGTAGTGAAAGTGTTCTGTGATATAAGCTCTGAGTGAATTTCTGTGTAAAGCTGGGATTTAAAAAGTATGGTAGGAAGTTCAAAATAGGATTATAAGAAGAGGAAGTAAAGCTCCTTTAAGACATGTTATATCTGACAGAAAAAGAAGAGCAAAATGCATTGACCTGCAACAGGGTCTAAATTACACCGAACAATTCCCTCCCATGAAGGATAAAAGAGATTTCAGGACAAAAGAATGAACACACAGAGCTTCAGGATTCTGAGTAAGTAGATTGACACACAGTGTTCAGCAACCATATCTCTTCAGCTTTAATTCTTCCTCAAACAACTTGGAAATGGAGTAAAAAGTAATTATCTTATTATCCATAAAAGGTTGCAGATTTTCAAGGATCTTTGACATAGAATTATCACACCAGGAGTTTTCTGCAGGTCAGGAACACTATGGCTTATGTGAGACACAAGAATCAACCAGCATAAAGGAATTTAAAAAGTCTTAACCTACAAAGCAATTAGAGTTAGGAAGTCATTAAAAGCTTTGAGGCTGAAGGCACCAACTCCACAGTGAACCCTCCACCTAAAAAGATTTTTATTGGAATTAAATTCTCATGGGACTTCTGACTTCTGGGGCTACCTTCCAATGCAAGGAACTTGAATGGTTGCTGAATTTAGCCGGGAAGAAATTAGTGTAGGGTATAAATTAGTGTGGGGAGGAAAACAGTGCTGAGTAGAGAAGGTCTGTGTTTTGTAAGCACACATACACATCCATGCCAATGTACAGGGAGGGCGATCAGGCAGTGTGTTAAAAGTTGAAGGTGTGAGCCCTGGTTTGCAACCATCCAACTCTGAGAGGCCAGGCAAGTCTCAATTTGTACAAGTTATAACAAAACATTTGAGATAGTCAAACTTTTCTAACTTACATTATTAGTAAGAAACACTTGTATAGATTTTCAAATTTTCAGGCTCCAGACTAGACTCAGAATCCACGTCTCTGAGACAGGATCTTAGAAAGCTATGTATTTAGCAAGGACCTCAGGATGTTTTGTTTTTTTTAAATATTTTATTTATTAATTTTCAAGCAGAGAGAGAGAAAGAGAGAGAGAGAGAGCGCACCAGGGCCACCACCTTGTGGGTCTGGCTCTGGCTTATGTGGGTCCTGAGGAATTGAACCAGGGGCCTTAGGCACTGGAGGCAAGTGCCTTAACCTCTGAGCCATCTCTCCAGCCCTGAGGATGTTTTGTTTTTAAACCATGCTGCTGGCCATTACTAATTACATGATACTTAACTTGCCTCTCTGTTCCAAGAACCCATTCTTTAAGTCTTATCTCAGTTAATTGCCTTCACCTAAAAAGACAAATGTCAAAATGTACTATTAAGTCAATATTCTACTTCAATGAAGTTCTTGATATACATGCTGATCTAGTGTGATGGTAAGTTTTGTTGTCAACTTGATCTTTTTAATTATCTTGGGTGGGTCTCTGAGGATGTTTATAGGAAGGCAGCCTCTCAGCAAGGGGCAGAATGTAAAGAAGCTCAAAGAAGCTGGAAGTAAACATCCTTTCCTGTGTGGGCCATGCAGGATGGAAATTCCAGAGACTCGGGAAGCCATTAAGTCTGGGGAAGGGTTGTAAAACCTCACCCTAAGGTTACATAAAGGGGAAGAGATACTCTCCTTGCCCCTCCTGCCTGTTTGCTCTTCTGTGTGTGGTGTTGGTGATGGGTTTTTCTCTCTGCTTGGACCTGTGAAAGAAGGCCAGCCTCTTTCACTGTTACAGAACTTCCCTCCAATCTGTAGTTTCAATCTACAATCTTTCCTCCCCCAAACTGTGCCTGACTTTGAAGATTCATCCCAGCAGTGTGTGGCTGACTACGACATCTACTTAAGAGCACATTGAAGGAGTATGAAACTCACTGTGCACCCTACTTAGCAAGAGAGAAAATTACATATGTAGAATTGTGGGGAAACAAGAATGTATAACATTACCAACCCATTCTATTCAATGAAAGAAGAGTGTGAGTAACAAGAAAAGAGAGTATTACATATTCAGAAATTATCTTCATTACCAAGTTTCATATCAGTATTTTCCTATATTAGCTTGTATGTGATATGTCCATGTAAAATGCATTCTACTTTCTTACCTTTTAAAAGGACAAGTCAGATAATACACCTGCCCTAAGTATTGATCACCATGAAATATGGACTTAATTATAGTCTCATCTACCTAACTCCCAACTGAGTGTGTCTTCCTAATAATTTCCCCAGTATCAAATAGTAATCATTATTATATGTATCTACGTACACTTGAAATTCTATAATGAAAGTCTTCAAATGTCATTATATATCCAAATGTGTTATCAACAGCAGGATTTGTGGTGTGCCCACCCTAATTCAGGCACCACCCTCCTCCCACAGATAATTGTAGCTGAGATGGGACAGGTGGCTTTTGTGTCAAAGTAGCAAAAGCACAGCAAGCTGATAGG